>JAVTVY010021440.1:0-85532 GCA_036873755.1 Hanleya hanleyi | reverse complement strand
AAGGAAAAAATAGTTAATTCCCTATGTGGAGATTCTGATAATTCCATGAATATGAGACGAGGAATATTTAAGCTCTTCAAATGAAGTGCAATTGATAAAGGCAGGGAGAGGAATGAATCCGCTTCCCGTCATTCATTCTTTATATATATTTCGAGATACCTGAAATCAATAAGTATTATGGGAAGGTAGTGCGGCGATGAATAGACTCATTATCTTGAGTAATCTTTATCCTAAACAATCCTGCAACTTCGACACGACGTAGTAGAGGTACTCTGGTTTTTCCGACACAGGATTCGCCGAGTATATTAGAATATACGTTTAGTTGACTTCCATGCGATGAGACTTTATACTGCCACTGTTTGGGGATGAATATCTCAACGAGTCCACCAAACCATCCTCGATCTAATCGTATGATTTATTCAACTCAACTTTGAAATAACTGGGATTGCTATGTGGAAACAATTGGATTGAGTGAACGACCATATACGTGTACATTCTAGTTGGAGAGACCTTTGATTATGGTGTTTCACCCCGTGTAATTCCTCTTATATATTTAGATTCTACGTTCTATAACATTTAACCCCAGTACGATCTCGTCTATGAGATCGATTAGAGATTTGATGAGTAACCACTAATGATAATAGTATATCACTACACTCTTCCTCTTTACCTCGATATAAGCAGACCGAAATTTTGAAACTCCGATCGTTTGTTATCTGTTGCATAAACTTGTATTTGATATAGTCATAATAGATGGAGCGGATTGGTTAATATTCTCACACGAATTCAATTGTGTGAAATTTCTGAAATAATCGATAATGAAACGGTATAAATAACAATCATTATGACAACGGTTGGAGGTGAAATAATTAACAATTTTATCGGATGGTATATCACGAACTAGAGTCATTTCTCTGGAGTTGAACGTTGTTATACGTGTATAATTGACAATTTATCTCCATAAACTTAGCGAACCATGTTTTATAATTACAAGCGTCTAGTCCGTCATTCATAATCCAGCCGTCGTCCATTAGAGAATATCCGCGTCCATAATCCAAAGACCTATTCCATTTTCCACATAACAGTATTAGCACCAAATTCAAAAAGACAATCATAGTGTACATAAACATAGGCTTGTTTCCTGCAAGAGAGAAGCGGTCAACAGTTTTCAATGATGCCGGCAAGACATCATGATGTTCCAAAAATATCAAATCCGTATCGCTGATCAGTATTCTTAATCCATAATATTCGCTTTGTTGTCGGATATTCTCTAATGGACGACGGCTGGATTATGAATGACGGACTAGACGCTTGTAATTTGCATTGGTAGGGGTCCCTCCGGTAACCGAAAATATTCATCACGTCATGTAATCTATTCAATGCCATGAGAATAAATCTGATCTGTGCATGTGCTCTGTTTGAGAATATATTATAGTTGTAAAGTCAAAGATCTTTCGTCTGGAAGTGCTTGAAAATCATAATTAATGCTTCATTTTGCATGAAATAATGTTTTCTTTAAATTTTAATCTGATTAGAACTAATCGCAATACGGCAGTAAAGTTGACTTTCTAAAGCAATGCTAATATTTTGATCACAACGATTATGTGATCAACATATGGACATAGAAGAATGTAATTATAAGCTAATCGACGGTTTTTTGGTCATCAGACGACATAATTCTGGAGAATCAAGTTGAACACTATGAGAGTCGATCTCATAGACGAGATCGTATTGCACTCAAAATAAAATTCCGTTTACTCGAACGGAAAAAATCCGTCCCCAGGGAATCAAGGGAATATTCCGTTATTGTAACGGATTCCTATTTTTTAACGGATTCAACGGATTTTATTATCCGTTAAATTTAACGGAAAAGTCCGTCCCCAGGGAATCGAGGGAATATTCCGTTATTGTAACGGATTCTTATTTTTTAACGGATTCAACGGAAATTTATTAAATTTTATCCCATGCAATCTGGGTTTATATTGAGTGGACTTTTACACGTAACTCTAACGTCCGAGTTAAGAGAAAAATCCTCTCAGTATATAGATCATCGGAATCGTTCGTAATATCCAATGTTTAATGATTTTAACTCAAACCGCATTGATATTGACTGCGCTGATTAACTCTCATGTGGTTTTTAATTCAGTGCTTTCTCTTTGTCGAGGAAGAAATTAAAAAAAATTAAAATTCTATCGATCGGACAGAGTCGGACATGTTTGGCATATAATTCCGATATTGCTCATTAATCGCAAACGTAATTATACATGCAGATAAATTTTAAAATTACAATTTCCTGCTCATAAAAGTAAAACAAATGAGTAGGTTCATTCAAGTTAGATAACTCTTGGTGCGGTGATGCCCACGACGGCCCGGTGTGGTTAGGTTAATGTGGAGATGCCTACACAACCCAATTCAGAATGTGGGTTTCCCAGTACTTAACCCACTTGGGGCCAGTGTAGGGTTGCCCATGCCCCCACAGCCCGCGACATGCCCACGTTTGCCCAGGTAGGACCAATGATTACTTGCTGACTGGGATATTCCGTTGATGTAACGGATGAGTCCGTCAGTGCAATACAACAACGGAAGATTCCCTTACTATAACGTACTATTTCCGTTTATATAACGGATTAATCCGTTAAAGCTGCCTAACGGATAGCAATACGTTAAATTTTAACGGATTATTATTTTGAGTGTGGGGTTAAATGGCGGTGACATTTCATATATCTTCCATTCCCCTTTGTTCAAATAAGTCGATCGATATCCATCTCTGGATAGATTGAGACCCAAATAATTACAATGAGCAATTTATCACATTTCAGGTCAGTGACCCTTTGTTGAGACGCAGTTACATGTGAATTATACATATGTTTTTACACTTTAAAAAATATAATCGAAAAATCAATAAAATGAATTTCTTTTCAGTATTTTTATATTAAATTACAATAGAACTCAATTACAATTGGACCCGCGTGGAACGCGTAGATAAATTGTAGTTCCCCAGTATATTCTTCACAATTGGATTATGGGGGTAACATTTAACATCATTTCTTCGTCACTAGGGTCACATATTTCAATCGCCTGTATTGCAAACGACAGTCTGGACATTGGTAAAGTTATTATATGCAGATGATATATCAATACTTTGTGAGGTTATTTTCTTCGGGTGAAAAGTCAAACAAACGCTAATATTTCTATCGTATTCCTCACGTTACTTGCTGAATGGCGGTGGTTCTCTCCGGGTACTCCGGCTTCCTCCACCAACCAAACTGACTGTAACCATATGAGTGAAACAAACTTGAGTGTGACATTAAGCCAAATTCCCTCCCTCCCTCCCTCGTATTCCTCACAACTAGCCGGAAACACATCCCGGAAACTGCTGCGTTTGCTTACAATAATATCACGTCAAGTACCTGTAATATGACACATAATTCCCTCATTTCGCTGACAAATAGAAACGTTCCTGTAAAATTAGGGAAATTCCAGTCTTGTTCATAGCAATGGTAGACTGATCAATGGAACAGATGCTGAATTGTTGATGGAACGATTCCCTTGATAGGTCTCTAGGAATGAAAAAGGTAAAAACAAATATTTTCTCTATTTTCCAGCCTTTTTGTTTATTGAGTCGGAGAGAGAGCTCTGTTACACCACAAACACTCCACATCCAATGCCTGCGATTTAATACATAGCTTGCTTAATTTGATGTTTTCGTGAATTGAGGATTTGTTGTCGAATAAATATCATTATACCCCATGAAATTAAACATTCACAACTGAAAGCTTAGCTTACAATCGGACAGAAAATGTGCGGATTTGGCCTACTCTACGTTTGACGAGAACGTCGCGCTCAGTAATATTCTGCTATATAGCGATGATCAATATAACGTAATTTACCAACGTTAACAAAGTCTAACAATAAAAGATAAAATGTAACAAATAACTGGTATCTACATTAAAATTTATTTAGCAAACCAATTGCTCTTAACTAATTTAGAATCAAATCTTCTCGCACGACCGAACAAATCTTCCAAGTTGGCCGATAAATAGAAGTTCTATACAATCGTAAAATCGATACAGTTGAATAAAATGCTTTCTCGTTCAATATCGAGGTCATGGCGGTGTCTGGTGCAGGGCATGTGATTGCCCCGATTTTGAATCTTCTGGACTAATCATATGCGACCATTTCGGACACACCCTAATATACACAGATAACACTTGATCCCGCATGCTTTCTACCCAAAGCCCCATTTGGGTGAGCCGTGCTGCATTGGGATGGGGTGCCGGTTTCCTCGAGTATGGCGACAAAGTACTATACCGGGGTTTTTCCTGGCCGGCGGTGGGGCGGAAAAGAACTAAAAATAATAATGCAGAGAACAATGGAACTGTAAAATAACTGCCAATTGCTATTTAATACTTGTTTACTTTTGTATATACTCCTTTTCCACTACTCCATGTACATAGAACTTTACCTTGTAAATAGTCGTTATTATATAAAGTATAGACAAAATATATTCCAGTCAAGAATACACATGTAAATACCTATGTAATCTATTTGGTGGGCCGCGAAATCCGTAAGGGAAGCCGCCCTTAAAAGTCATTAAATCAATCATTTCTCTCAGAATTTCTCACGTATGATACTACCATGCGTTCGGATGATTCCATCATCCCTTGCCATGATGCGTCTGACACAGCCGAGAGTATCTGTATTGTGGAGGATGGGATGATGTGTGCTATACAGGTGGCAACTCTTGACCAAATATTCATTCCACGGGGCTGTCAGAACTGTCATAAAACGTATTGATCTTGCCAACTATTTTGATCGAGTTGACCTGGTTATGAAAATAAACGTGTTCTTGTGTGGATTTCGTGCGTAATATGAATTAATGCCACAGGCTTATTGACCGCCAAGTTTGTCAATTTTCTTTCACGGAATTATTCATCGAAATGTCTCAGATAACAAACTCTAACAAAGCCCCCTGTCAATTAACACGGCAAACATGTAACTGGTCGATACCGGTATGAAAGCACGTCACTGATAAAAGATCGTATCATGAAACACTTGTCTTGTCATGAACAATCTGATTATTGAAAAAAGAATTCACCAGAGTACATACATTTATATCTTGAATATAAAGTATTCAAAGGCACGTAGAATACCAATTAACCTTTACATAAAGTATTTAATTGCTTATAAAGTTTTTTTTTAAACCGGAAGGTATCTCATTAGTTCGTATATGTTTGCAGATAAAGATAAATAATATTCCGAAAGATTCGATTTTGTATTAATGCACGAAGGCAGTTATAATCATGCACCACAGGCAAAATAAATCATCTAGATATTCATACACGGACTATAGCAAATGCTACGTACGCCTACGTCTGGTATAAAACTACCCAGTTAGGGGTAGTTTGACCGTCTTTTGAGTGTCCACATTTTTATATAGACCGGGAGGCAAGTAGTATAGAAAACTTCAATGTATATACCTATTTGAGGGGTTGGAAGTGAGGGGGTGAAATGTGGAATGTGACCTTTTACCCCTTACCCTTGACCTTTGATCTTGGTCTCATATACTCGGGTCATGTGACTGGCGGGTGGATATAGAAATAGCACTTAGAAAACAGTAACAACTCTCGTGAAAATCTGGAAAAACGGGCTTTACACGAAATTTCGCCAAAAGTAAGGCGGAATTTACACCCACGAATCATCATTTTCTTGTGCAGTAAAAGTAAGAGTGTGGGGGTTTTTTCATCAGACATAAGCTGTAGCTTATGACTGGAGGGGTCTCATGGCTGTGATGTGACATTAGCCGGTGAGTAAAAGAGATCAGCATCAACAAGCATATTGCGTATTACGCATTTTATAGTTATCTCTATCACATCAAACCCAAGTATGCCGCGTAGGGTGTTTTTGCAATTCACGTATGCTGTTGTCCATGTATTGGACGAACGTTCTCTCTTGTCCAATGAGAAGCCACCATTGGATAACCGCCCATTTCCTTCGTTTCTTCGGCCATCTTCCTTCTTGTCCGGTGGAAGCACTCTTGGCCATCCGTTCGATCTGGTTCACCCCTAATGATGTCCAGGCAGTCCAAGATACCGTTGTAACATGTCATGGGACGGTTGTTTTCGCATTTTGATCACAATTTTCTGGCGTCCATGGATGGTAACCCAATGTCCTCTTATTCCAAGTGACGCTTGGTCGTCATGAAGGTTCGGAGCATGGAATCTCCCTTTATTTCAAGCGGCCGCAGGCTATACTCTTAAAGGGAAGATTCGGGTATGATAAAGCTACATTTCAGCTGAAAGAGCTAGTCAAATGGTATTCAACTGTATTTTTTTTTAATTTTTGGAATTTATTTTAACGCAGAAATAGATAACCAAATGCTTTGATACCCTCAAATTTACCAAACTCCAGGAAAGCCCCATTGTATTGTCACGTGACCTATTTTAGCCAATAGGAGTAAAAGTACGTAAAACAGCGTGACGTATGCTTGAGGCAGAACATGTGACAGTATTACGGTGCTGCGTTTGTTAATATGAAAATTGCAGTTTTGTTAGTAAAAATTGGCAAGAATTACTTTAAATACTAAATAGCTCATACCATTTTCATTTCTAGTTGCCAGAGCGCGGCTTTGTTCGTTCCCCCAACAGCAAAGACACTCAATCTCTCCCGTAAGCCGTCGATGAGAGCAGACAGTGTACAGCGACACCAAACTAAATTTTCCATGCGGGCTTCTATCTCCATTTCGTTGCCTGTCTCGCTACTAGAGCTGCTATCATCCCCGCTGCTCTGAGCAGCTCCGTATCTGAGCATTTCGGCTCGTGCTGGTCCTGAACACCAAACGCAGCTTCATCGTCGCTTTCACCGCTGGAATCGGAACTGCCGCTCGTCGACATGATTTCACTCAATTCGACTGAGCTCCGTGCTGCACGTATATTACCCAAACAGACAGAAGAGCTCCATGCCTTGACCCTACGTGATTGACCTGTATATTTTAAACCTGCTGGGTTTACTTTTATCATGTCTTACCACCTTCAGTGAAATTTCCAGCGTGGTGGTTCGTTTTACTGAACTTGACTGATTGGACGCTTATCCACAAATCATGGCATTATTAATAAAACGGCATCAAAACAGCAAGTTTTCCTGTTATAAACAGAATAATTAACAATGAATAATGTAATACGTGTATACGTGGAAGCGGGGCGTCAGAAAAGTAGGCCGCGTTTATAAAAAAAAATATTTGATAGTTCAAGAGTAATTGATAACACCTAGGCTATATGTTTATTCTACCTATATGTTTATTTGATCTTTTAGAAATGACCGTGTATTTTGTAATTTTTACTGCAATCGCCGTGACAGAAATACGTACAGTAGCCTACACCGAAAGTGAAAATGAACGTAAACTAGGTAAGCAAGTAAGATTCCTGCACTTTTTCTGCTGTTAAAGTCTTCAAGGACACATCATGAACCCACCCACTGAACAAAATATTTTTTGTTTGAAATCGCAGTTTAAGTGCCGCTCCCCATACGGATTTTCAACTCAATGCTTTTTTTAAATTTCACGATACATTTCTTAGTTCATTCAAGATCTTTACATGCGCTAAATTTTAGAATAAATAAATAACAAGGAGAGAGTAAAAGGAAATAAAGAAAGAAGAAAAGAATAATCGTCTATGTACAAGTTCGTCGGTCTGTTTTGGTCATGTCATACTCAAATTGTTCATAATCGCGTGGATGATTCCTTTGTCTTTGCCTGACAAAATAATTGTAGAAATCCAGTGATTTATACGTTTTCAGCTGCTGATTTGGGGTAGGCTACACTGGGTCATGATTTGTCGTTCTCAGTTGAAAAAATCCGCTTTATTCAAGCAGTATGGATCATTGCCAGCACATAAAATAATGTTCTGCCTATATATATCTATGCCTTGCATCTGACGGTAAATCGTCTTAATACCTCGAGAAAGTACACAGGTGGGGTTTTTTTACCCATAATGCACAGTAGCACCGCGTGATATCACGTGATTGCAACCTGAGGATAACCCATGTTGACGGTTAAACATCGACTGTGCAAGTCTTTCGGTTAGGGTTGCTTTTATGGACGTAACATAGTAACGCCCGCCAACGCTTTTCTTAACGCGTCAGCGCCGTAATGAGATAGCCTTTAAGCTCTGATTTGTCTCAATGATCAATGATGAGGTGGAATTAACACTTATTCATCGTGACGCAGTAACGTCACGCCTTGACGTCTCAACGCCCTAGCGCCCAATCTTGATGCCATATCGCCCTATCGTAATGCTATAACGCGGAAGTGACGTCATCGCACACACATGATTTGACCATTGTCTCTTGAACGTTAATGGAAGTTATGTCACTGTCGGAATGACGTGAGCGTACGCATGCGTACTTGCCCGGTGATACCACCAATACACTGAACCATATAGCTTATAAGTGACGACATTGCCGGAAGTGACTCCATCGCCGCCAGGTGGTGCCACCGGTCCCCTATAACTTGTAGGCAATACGGTGCCCCCACGGTACCGGCGACACGACGAGGCGAGTCCACATGCGTGTTATGGTGTTTACTTCCGGTGATGAGGTAATTTCCAGTTTTGAGATCTCCTACACGCTTCAGCCTACCGGCGGCGCCACAAGATGAGTGCAAATGTGTGCGATGACTTCACTTCCGGTGATGAAGTCACTTCCGACAATGACCGTACTTCCATCAACGTTCAAGGCCCAATGGTCAATGGTGCGTGTGCGAAGATGTCACCTTCTCGTTATAGCGTTACGATATGGTGTTAAGGCCTTAGAATAGAGTATTAAGGCGTTGAAAACTTACACGTTGAGATGGGATATCACCCGATCATAGCTTCTGAGCTATCTTTCTATCCGTTGAAGCCGGAAGATATACTTGCTCTGATTGCGAACTCACTTTCACCAGACACTACGATAAGATGCGACACCAGAAGAATATACATGGGTACGCACAGACCGGGGGCGAGAATGCGATGCAAGTATGAGAGCGTACCGGTTGATTCTGAGAGTACACCGACTGATACTGCGAGCCCGCCCTAAGGGAAGCTTGAGTGAGGAAGAAAGGGAACCCACTGTTTGGGCCGTATTGGGACATCGGCTATTAATACTCATGCTGAAGCTATTCAAGACACAGAACATGATAACTTACAACATGCATAGATCCACATGCGCACTCGCATCAGAAAAATAGCCATGGCGATCTATGAACAGTATAGTCTGTTGCCTCTTGAAATAAAGGGCGTTACCTTGCACCTGGCCATCATATAGAACCGGACATGGGGTTACCACCCATCGAGGTCCTGAAAAATGCGCTCAAATTGCGAAAAAAAAATGCAGGACATGTTGTCTCAGTAGTATTTTGGACTAAACTAAGGCGCTTAGGGGTTGACCATAGCGAACGAGCGACCAACAATGTGTCTAACGGACAAGAGCGAATATGGCCGAAGTAGAGTTGGACAATGGTGGTGCATAATGAATTGAATATATCCACTTCACGGGATTTGATGGAAACTACAGATAGCCCTAGCGGCACATCATATTTAGACCTATATCTCTATAAAAATGAAGCGAGCCTTCTCTCTCGTCGGCTTTATGACAGAAGAGATGATTACAATTTCGACGTCGTAAACTATCCCTTTCTGGACAGCAATATTCCATGGAACCAGCATATGGCTTACACATATCTCGCCCAGTAGCATTCGCTAGATCCTGTGTTAAATGTGACGAGTTTGATCAACGTCACAAAAAAATTATCGTAGAAACTAATAAAACAAGGCTATACCACCAAGCGCCTCCACTCAAAGTTTCTCAAATTTGGCGATACATATCGCATGCTGATACCAAAAAACGAGCGTAGCGTGCATGATCTATGGCGTTACGTTTCGTAAGTTTGTTTAACTCGGGGCTAAGAGCCGAATGAACCCATGTAGTTGAAGATCCTCATGGTGTTCGTATGAACAGTCACAATCAAAGCGTGACTGAGATACATCATTTTCAGATGAGGAATTTACAACGATACGGATTTGATATTTTTGGAACATCATGATGTCGTGCTGGCATTATTGAAAACTGTTAACCGCTTCTCTCTTGCCTATGTTTATACTATGATTGTCTTTTTGAATTTGATGCCAATACTGTTATATGGAATAGGTCTTTGGATTATCGATGCGGATATTCTTTAATGGATGACGACTTAATAATGAATGACGGACCAGACGCTTGTATTGTAAACACACCGAGCACTCGGGATCTCAGGTTGCTTATAATATGCTGGAGGGAATAATATGTGTAATAACGCAATATGCTTGTTGTTGATCTCTCTTTCTCTCATATGCTTGTATCAAGGCATTAAACTTTTAGGGGCTAGGTACAGGTGCGTGCGGATGGGAGTACATGTGTAGAGGGTTTTACTCCCAAGCGTTAGGGCGTCACTGCGTGAAGATGGGCGTTCGATACGCCTTAGTTGTACCTTAATCACTCGCTCTTACCTCACTGACTCACTCACTCTCTCACTAACACACTCAATCACGCATGAGCTCATCCACACTTAACTCACCCCACCCTCTCACTGTACCCGGTACCCTACAGAAAATGTAACTCTGCCAAGCGCATGCGGATATCGCTTTCGATAAATACAGCTCTGAGGCCCCTTCAGTCCTAGGCTACAACGTAAGTCAGGTATTCCCCACACCCACCCTTGTACAAGAACATGGGGATTCATGGAAGTCATGGAAACATGTCCTGTAAACTCATTTTTCCCGGAGTTTTAGTTTTTCAGAAATCATATTTTTTGCATCCACCCACCTGTGACGTGAATCTCAGTGACCTCGAGAAGCGCTTCAAGTATTGGTCCACAGGCTTGCTCATATGGGCTCGTGTATACGGGTGTATTCGTGGGCATATCCCCAGTGCAATAATCCCGTAAATCTAATCGTAATCTACCCGCCGGGCGCTTCAAGACGACACCCAGCACGGCTCACTGGGGGACAGAATGGGTCATCTATCGCCCAAAAACTCACATGCGCACTCCCGAAATTCATTTTTCTCTACCACACCTCGACTGTGCATGCGCACCATGACACCGATTCCGATTTCGGTCTACACTACGAGAGCTTCAAGACAACCTGCACGGCTCATTGTGACCCAGGATGGTCCATCTATCGCCAAAAACGTCCATGCGTACCCCAAAAATGTCATCTTTCTGTAATAATCCACGACTGTGCATGCGCTACGTGATGTCACTTCCGGTAAATTCTACGCACATCGTAGTCAACACTAAGAGAGCATCAAAAAGACATTCTACGTGACATTTTGAACCAATTATTTCCCAAATCATCCTTTGGAAGCATTCCCACGTTTACAACCCACATTTCTCCCTCTCAATTTCACCCATATTTAGAAAATAGATTATGCTCGTAGAGGTTTGCAAGATGACGTCATTAGTTTTCTGTGTCGACACCAGGGGGTGCTGTTATATATATTTTGTTGTATATATTTGTTCATAGAATTCTGCGTCTTTAATTTGATCTTTTTTGTTCATTTTTCTCTGAACTGTTTGCTCCACTATACATTTCAACATATTGTCAGTCTGTACACATGCTCAAAATGATCATGCATGCAGACACATTCTTCTCGCCAAACCCAATTCTCTTTTCTCTCTTACAGTACAATGATCTCGGTCTTGTCACTATTCTCTGAATTTTACTCACTCGCGTATTTTCGATTGTTTCAAAAAGTACCAGGTGAATTCCAGACTGCTCTCTGTACGTGCAAAATTCTCTTTTCTTTCTATCGGTACAATGATTTCTGACTTGTCAACTATTTTCTGAATTTTACTCACGCATTTTAATTGTCTCAAATAGCACCTTGAGCTAATGTCGATTTTTATTCAATTGATCATTCAACTCTTTTGTATATTTTCTCGGGCAGCTCGACGCATGCGAGGCTTGATGTCGGTGACATCACTCCTCTCGTTTTTGTTTTCTGTTAGTTTATGTTTCGAGGTTTGTCTCATTCAATGTATTGTTTCACTGCTTCACCTAATTGTATACCTAGCAGAGCATGTGATCCTGACATATATAACACTAATTACTCACCCTACCTTATTGCTGAATACACCATCAATACTTTTATTTACCCAAACTTCATTCATCATAGTCATTTACTACAGTATTATTACAGCATTTTGATATACTTCCAATTAGGTAATTTGTTATCCTACTCCAAATGAATCTACTCAGTGAACTTCCTTTTTATAATGCTAATATTGATACTAATTATAACCACTATAATCAATCTGATGAAAAACTCGATGGGTTCGAAAATATGTGTTTCAATCCTCTACAACTAAATTCTCCAGAAAATTCTACATACCTATAACTGATGATACTGATGGCGAAACTTATCATTGGGAGAGCATTAGCAAACACCAATCTAACTATTTTTTCGAAAATGAACTTGAACCTTTCACAATAGCAAACTCTATCTCTGACAAAACCTCTCTTTCAACATTACACATTAACGCGAGGAGTCTAAAGAAACACTTCAGTGAAGTCCTAGCTCTCGCCCATAACACCAACTTTAAATTTTCTATTATAGGCATATCTGAAAGCTGGCTTGATCCGTCAACTGAACAATTATATGAAATTCCCGGTTATCAACCTTTCCCTCTTTCAAGAAACACGAAGAAAGGTGGTGGGGTGGTCCTGTACATCAAAGATGGATTCACAAATTGTAAAATTCGAGATGATCTTTCTTTCATTGACGATTGTTCACAACATGAATCCCTTTTTGTAGAAGTGAAAGTTGATAATGATCTCTTTAAAACACACTGTCATGGCCCCTCAAGAGAATTTTTTGAAATTATGAAATCCTTTTATTTTTTCTCCAAAATCACAAAGCCTACAAGAGTAAAAATCTCACTCCGCTACCCTGATTGATAATATATTCACAAATTTTCACGAACATGACCTAGGCTCTGGCATTATCCTGTCCGACATCACTGATCACTTTCCCATTTTCCACACAACAACATGCCACCATCTCTCATCTCAAAATAATAAGCCAAAACTAAAATCCCGAAAAATAAATTATGTTCAAAAAAATGTTTTTAAAGATAAGCTAGCAAATATAGACTGGCGTCATGTCATAAATGACGAAAATACTGATAATGCTATGGACAGTTTTCTAAGTACATTCCACACTTTGTACGATGAATGCTTCCCTGTCATAACTAAACATGCTCATAATGTGACTATTCTTAAACCCTGGATTATTCCGTGTTTGCTGAACTCAATTAGAGAAAAAAATAGATTATATAAATTGCACCTAATACAAAAAGACCGTACTGTTACTGGTGAATATAACACGGCAATGACATAATGGACCCAAATGAAATCGCTTCACACTTTAGCGATTACTTTTCCTCAATTGCCTCCGATTTGGCCTCCAAAATTTCACCAACCCAAGATGACTTTACAACATACCTCAACGAATCATACATGTACGAAACAGATTTTTCTCTTCAGCCCTGCACACCCTCTGAAATTTCTGACATCATTAACTTACTTAAGAATGGATCCCCTGGCATTGATGGCATTCGTATGTCGTTGATAAAGCCAATATCGAGTTTGATCTCAACTCCGAACTCTCATATCATTAACCTTTCCTTGCAATACGGTAGTGTTCCACATTCTCTGAAGACTGCAAAGATAACCCCCGTTTATAAATCTGGAAACAAAATGCTCGCTGAAAATTATCGACCAATTTCTGTTCTTCCATGCTTCAGCAAAATATTGGAGAAACTTGTAGCTTCCTGATGATATCATTTCTTGAAGCGCAAATGATAATCTGCTCAAATCAATATGGCTTCCGCGCTAATCACTCAACATTTCACGCAGTTCTAGCTTTATATGACACGCTTGTTGCAGCTAAGGAACAGAAACATTTCAGCATATCCACTTTTCTCGACCTCTCCAAAGCCTTTGATACAGTTAATCACGAAATTCTCCTGTATAAACTCAATTACTACGGTTTCCGTGGTATGGCAAACGACTGGTGTCGCAGCTATCTATCTTCTCGCTCAGTGTGTATCATATAATGGTATCCTATCGTCTCTTAATCCAATTTGCACGGGAGTTCCTCAAGGATCAATACTTGGCCCGATACTCTTCTGAATATACATTAATGACATAAATAAAGCCTCATCAATCTTGAACATTAATCTTTTCGCAGATGATACAAGTGCCACCCTTTCAGACACCGATCCCACTAGACTTGTGAACATCATGTCCCTGGAACTCGAAAACTTACATAACTGGTTTTCCTGCAACAAACTCTCACTAAATGTAAGAAAGACCAAATATTTACTCTTCAAACCGAATAGGTCTCCCCATACTAATATACCGAATTTATCAATCTTTGGTCTGGAAATTGAGTCTGTTCGTACTTTCAAATTTCTTGGAGTTTATTTTAATGATAAACTAAACTGGCAAACTCACATTGATGAAATTTCATCCAAAATGGCTAGAAATATTGGTGTAATTAATAATATACGAAATTGTCTCAACAGAAAAACATTGATAATGCTGTATTATGCTTTATTCTACTCTTACGTTTCCTATTGTCACTTGGAGTGGGGAAACACATTTCCAACTCGCCTAAAACCTCTTGTGATTCTTCAAAAAAGACTTATCCGTATAATAACTTTCAGTAATAAACTTGCCCACACAAACCCATTACTTGAACAATTAAACATCCTACCGCTCTCTAAAATCAACGACCGTTAAAATCACCCATCAATAAACAAGGTTTCGGGAGCTGATCGTAAAGATCTTGAAGTTCATTTAGCCGGAGACTACCAGAAGAAGGTATGTACACCGTGCATAATGTGAAAACAGAATTCAAGGTAATACGAACTGCTACAGCTTGTAAATCTGTCACTAAATCAACAGGACTGTGTAAAACACCCATTTTAACCAATATTGAAGAACCACCAGTAGCTTTTCCATTTTCGTCTAAAGCGTAGGAATGATAAGGTGTGTATTGGCGAAATTTAAATTTATCTTTATCTGCTTTCTTCAGAAAGGTCTCGTTGAGACAAAAAGCTGATGGTTCATAATCCTGAGTTAATAATTGGAGTTCATTTAAATTTGGCCAAACTCCTCTGCAATTCCACTGAACGATAGTTGGTGGCTGAGCCATCTTCAGTCCGTATATAGAAATAAAACACAAAGCTGCCAAAGCCAAGATATATAAGGTTAGCTTAGCCATTATGTACGTTTTATTTTGATTAATTCTTTTTTAAATTTCCTCTCTTTTTTTCTTTCTCTCTTGTCTTTTTGATTTTCCTTCTTACACACTTCTTTCTGTCTCTCTTGTCCTAACAAGTCCTTCGATCTTTGGTTCAAGGAAGTCCCGCCTATTAGCGGGCGAGCGCTACAGTCGTGATACTCCTCATCAGAAAGAATGACTGTATCGCTGCCAGGAGTGGGAGTAGCATCGACCACCTCCGGCCTCCCGCCGATATCCATTGCATTCTCTTCATTCTTATTCGAGGTAGCTTCCTTACTACCAGACTGTTGACTACTTTGTTTTTCTGAGAACTCCTTCATTACTTCCTCGTTGGGTGTAAAGTTTACATCTACACCGGAGTGAATAGGATTGGTGAAGGAATCTACAGACTGCACAAGTGCATCCTGACGCGAAACACTACCAGTATCCGGTAAGTTGTCAACCTTCAATTCCGGACTTACTACTAAATCAACACTTTCAATTTGATCAGAAACCGACTTCTGATCACCTGGCTTCTGATCACCTGCTTTGACTTTTGCATCATCGCAAACTTCACTTTCACTAACATCTTCATCATCGACATCTTCATTCTCTGAATTACAACCTTCATCCATCGCGTCCTCGAGACACTCGTAGCGGTTTGGGGTTTTCTCATTGCTCTCGGCGGCAGCTATCTTCTGATGACGTTTGATAGGTTTGCCGTCAGGGCCTACAATCTTCCACAGGTCTAGGTCTACAGCGCTAAGTCCTCTTCGGACGTCTGCGGGTGGAGCAGAGCGAGGACCAGAGGAACTACGCTTTCTGGCGTTGGTTACGGTATCTCCAGAAACCTGTTTGGCTTTTGGACAGGTTTTTTTAAAGTGTCCTTCCTGATGACAGATCAGGCATTTATTTTTATAGGGACACTTCCAGTTCATGTGATCTTCTGATCCACAAGTATAACATGTTTTTACTTGACCGTTATACCATACAGGAAGTCTCAAACCTCCAATCAAAATAGAAGAAGGAAGATCACGTTTGAATTTCGTCATCCAAATTCTCCTAACTCCCGATTCAAACTGTCTATCAAACGAGTAGGACTCCCTTTGTAAAGAGAGAACATCTCCATAAAACTCAAAAGCACGTTTGATCTCAGAATCTGTGAAATCGCATGGTCCTTTCATTTTTACCAGCAATTTCCCTGGATCAATTTCCTCAAAATAGCCAAATTTATCTCCAACGTGAATACCTTCCAGCACTAGTCGAGCTTTGGTATTCTCATTTGCTACTGTGAGGTTCCACAAGGTATTTGATACCTGTACTAGACCTTTAAGAATTTTCGGTCCTGATCCAACAGTGGCTTTCAATGCGTTATATATATCTTCCGGATCTGCTCTTTCTAGACCGTGAAGTTTTAGGCTCAGTGACCTATTAAACTTGCTAAATGCCATAGTGAAAAAAAAAAAAAACAAAAAAAAACATTCAAAGTCCACAAGGGAATCTTAATACAAACTACAAATAGTGACACACACAAACCTCAGTAGTGTGCCTCCCCACAGAGTAAACATCGTCTACCCCCTGAGGGAGCCCCACTCTAAAGGTGAATGTGAAAACTATACAAGCAATACAATAATACACTGTCTCTGAACCTTGTCTCGGTCGAACAATAGCCCAGTTCTAAACCGGGACCGTTGCTAGGTGATACCAACGAACAAAAGAACAGAGAACAAAAGACTCGCTCAAGCGTGTACTCTTAGGGCTGGCTAGCGTACAGCTGTACACTTAGGGCTAAGCCTACAATGCACAGCAATATAACTTCGGTATGTTACATGTATCCGATCTACCTCGATTGGCACAAATATTATGTGCAAATCGACCTACGGCAAGCCGAACGAAAAACGAACCAACTTCAGACTAGATCCAGTCAACAAGGAGAAATATATATACAACAGCAAAATACGAAATATTTACAGACAGCGAACAAACAGAGAAGCGGGAGACAGAGAAAAAACACACCAACCCTCTCGGTCACAAAGACCGAGCGGCAGTAATGGCGGCTCTCTGCCTTCCCAAACCAGGCCAAACGGACTAAGTCAGAAAAACGCCCTGAACAGCAAAAAACTGAGAAATAATTCTAAACTTTCACCACAGGTATTTGCCAAAAGTATTCACAAGATATATTACACGAAAATCAGAGCTAATATCAGCTGAAGTACGCAGAAATAGACAAATTTCTCGGAGCGAAGTGAAAGCACGTCCGACTCCCAATCTCTCTACATCCGGGCCTCGTATATACTATGAGACAACCTCTTTTATGTAAAACAGATATATCTGACTTATATAATTATTCTCTGACTAAGTTATTGACCATTGTACATACATGTTTATGATTATGCTCGTAAGTCAACACTTCATGCCAAATCAGTACTACTGTTATTACAAATACTCTTGGGATACAACAAGCCGCTGGGGTTTTATTCCCGTCATTCTATCTCTATTCTATTCTATGTACATATTATTTATTTGAATGATGAATAAACAATCACAATCAATCAGTTATTTAATAAAAATGTCATTAACCAAGTGTTTCCATATTGGCCTGGTTATAGGTCCTCGGTCAGCCGTATTGGCACTTTGGATTATGGACGCGGATATTCTCTAATGGACGACGGCTGGATTATGAATGGCGGACTAGACGCTTGTAACTATAACAAGGCCAATATGAAAACACTTGGTTAATAACATAATATTATATAGTCAACAATAGAGAGGTGAACACACCAGGAGAAATGGGATGACAGTCGTCAGTGTCAGATGCCAAAATTTATTCTTTAGCTCTGTCATATTTAAGACATATCATTCATGGGAAGTTTTTTTTTGTTTATAGAATAAACACAAGGCTATTTTATGGATAATAACTTCTTCGTCTGTTTATAGAGTTGCTTGAATCTCTCATTAATAATATTCAAGATAGTCGCCCAGGAATACGCATTCATACCGACTAGCAACGAAACTGCCATATTGATTACTGGTTGTATTTATTTTCACATTGATTTGTTGAACTCCTGAGTATCGATCCGTCTGCTGTTTTAAACCACCATATTTCCTACCTATAGTATTTAACTAATTATATTACTCTAAATTGTATCGCCCTTGCGAATTTACCTCTTTTCTTTCTTGAAGAACCGCCGTATTTTACAATAACTCATACGTCGCGCGCGGTAATTAACCGATTCAGTGAAATGTGAAATAGGTATTTGTATTATTGACGCGGTAATTCTTTTGTGAACCACGGCTGAATAATGAATGCCGGATCTGGCTATTGATATTGCTATTGAGCAATAATGAGGAAAGAATTAATAGACGGCCAATACTTGCCGAATGTTCGAGCTGAGGTATTGAACGACGGTTTCAACAGATTTTCAAATATACGAGTGGCATCAACCGTAGTCCACAAAATAATTTCCGCGTCAACAATCTTAAGACATTTTTGCGATAGACAGGACTAATCTCACACAGTATAGAATGAAATTTAAAAAAGTTTGTTTCTTAAAATAGAGAAGTGGTCTGAAGTTTTCAGTGATGATAGCAAGGCATCATTCTTTCATCCAAATGAATTTCAGATTCGTTTCTTAATTTAAAGCCACTCGAAAGCAGAATGAATCGAAGCGAAGGGACATATACATAGCTCTGTCGAATCGATCATCTCGGAGATAAAAGCAATATTTTGAATAATGACTTTCAGCAAGTGGGTTAAAAATTCATATGGATTTATTTCAATAAGCATAATTCTGTCACGCAGAGGCTTTGAACCAGTGAAAAGTCATTTGCTCGGCTGGGGTCAAACTCACGAACTCGAACGAACTGGAGCGCTAGGCTTGTGTCCTGGGGTCGTGAGTTCAATATTCCCCGGGATGGTCTTATACACATATGTCCTCAGCTCATGGAACCTATTCAACATTAGATATCTCACTTTGCGACCTTTCTATTCTTGAAGAATTTTCTTGGTCTGTTCATGATGAACTTTCCCACTGTCCTAAAAGCTGTTCATTCAGCTGATGAATGACTCATTCCACAAGGTTTAATTTCAAGAAAGCAAACTGGCCCGAGCTTGAAATCACAAAGCCTACAAGAGTAAAATCTCACTCCGCTACCCTGATTGATAATATATTCACAAATTTTCACGAACATGACCTTGGCTCTGGCATTATCCTGTCCGACATCACTGATCACTTTCCCATCTTCCACATAACAACATGCCACCATCTCTCATCTCAAAATAATAAGCCAAAACTAAAATCCCGAAAAATAAATTACGTTCAAAAAAATGTTTTTAAATAAGCTAGCAAATATAGACTGGCGTGATGTCATAAATGACGAAAATACTGATAATGCTATGGACAGTTTTCTAAGTACATTCCACACTTTGTACGATGAATGCTTCCCTGTCATAACTAAACATGCTCATAATGTGACTATTCTTAAACCCTGGATTATTCCGTGTTTGCTGAACTCAATTAGAGAAAAAAATAGATTATATAAATTGCACCTAATACAAAAAGACCGTACTGTTACTGGTGAATATAACACGGCAATGACATAATGGACCCAAATGAAATCGCTTCACACTTTAGCGATTACTTTTCCTCAATTGCCTCCGATTTGGCCTCCAAAATTTCACCAACCCAAGATGACTTTACAACATACCTCAACGAATCATACATGTACGAAACAGATTTTTCTTTTCAGCCCTGCACACCCTCTGAAATTTCTGACATCATTAACTTACTTAAGAATGGATCCCCTGGCATTGATGGCATTCGTATGTCGTTGATAAAGCCAATATCGAGTTTGATCTCAACTCCGAACTCTCATATCATTAACCTTTCCTTGCAATACGGTAGTGTTCCACATTCTCTGAAGACTGCAAAGATAACCCCCGTTTATAAATCTGGAAACAAAATGCTCGCTGAAAATTATCGACCAATTTCTGTTCTTCCATGCTTCAGCAAAATATTGGAGAAACTTGTAGCTTCCTGATGATATCATTTCTTGAAGCGCAAATGATAATCTGCTCAAATCAATATGGCTTCCGCGCTAATCACTCAACATTTCACGCAGTTCTACCTTTATATGACACGCTTGTTGCAGATAAGGAACAGAAACATTTCAGCATATCGACTTTGCTCGACCTCTCCAAAGCCTTTGATACAGTTAATCACGAAATTCTCCTGTATAAACTCAATTACTACGGTTTCCGTGGTATGGCAAACGACTGGTGTCGCAGCTATCTATCTTCTCGCTCAGTGTGTATCATATAATGGTATCCTATCGTCTCTTAATCCAATTTGCACGGGAGTTCCTCAAGGATCAATACTTGGCCCGATACTCTTCTGAATATACATTAATGACATAAATAAAGCCTCATCAATCTTGAACATTAATCTTTTCGCAGATGATACAAGTGCCACCCTTTCAGACACCGATCCCACTAGACTTGTGAACACCATGTCCCTGGAACTCGAAAACTTACATAACTGGTTTTCCTGCAACAAACTCTCACTAAATGTAAAAAAGACCAAATATTTACTCTTCAAACCGAATAGGTCTCCCCATACTAATATACCGAATTTATCAATCTTTGGTCTGGAAATTGAGTCTGTTCGTACTTTCAAATTTCTTGGAGTTTATTTTAATGATAAACTAAACTGGCAAACTCACATTGATGAAATTTCATCCAAAATGGCTAGAAATATTGGTGTAATTAATAATATACGAAATTGTCTCAACAGAAAAACATTGATAATGCTGTATTATGCTTTATTCTACTCTTACGTTTCCTATTGTCACTTGGAGTGGGGAAACACATTTCCAACTCGCCTAAAACCTCTTGTGATTCTTCAAAAAAGACTTATCCGTATAATAACTTTCAGTAATAAACTTGCCCACACAAACCCATTACTTGAACAATTAAACATCCTACCGCTCTCTAAAATCAATGACTATCTTATTCTGCTATTTACGCACAAATGTCTCAACAATGCTCTTTCCATCCCGGCCAAGTTCTCAAACTATTTCACAAAGCTCTCCCAAGTCCATTGCTATCCAACTAGACAAGCCAACTTCAATCTTTATACAGCACGGATTCTCTCAAATTTATCATTTTATTCAACAAAGTCAAAGGCAACACGAATTTGGAATTGTTTATCAATTGAACTGAAGTCTTGTCTATCATTCTCATTGTTTAAGTTCCATCTGAAACGCATATTTTCTCCATCCTGAATCTGGCTATTATCGATGAAAACCAAAGACTACAGTGTATCTGATTGTGTATTCACAATTATGTATAAAAGGCACTTTGAATATTCCAACGTTCAAATATAGTGATCGCAGTATATACTATGAGACAACCTCTTTTATGTAAAACAGATATATCTGACATATAATTATTCTCTGACTAAGTTATTGACCACTGTACATACATGTTTATGATTATGCTCGTAAGTCAACACTTCATGCCAAATCAGTACTACTGTTATTACAAATACTCTTGGGATACAACAAGCCCCCTGGGGTTTTATTCCCGTCATTCTATCTCTATTCTATTCTATGTACATACTATTTATTTGAATGATGAATAAACAATCACAATCAATCAGTTATTTAATAAAAATGTCATTAACCAAGTGTTTCCCTATTGGCCTGGTTATAGGTCCTCGGTCAGCCGTATTGGCACTTTGGATTATGGACGCGGATATTCTCTAATGGACGACGGCTGGATTATGAATGGCGGACTAGACGCTTGTAACTATAACAAGGCCAATATGAAAACACTTGGTTAATAACATAATATTATATAGTCAACAATAGAGAGGTGAACACACCAGGAGAAATGGGATGACAGTCGTCAGTGTCAGATGCCAAAATTTGTTCTTTAGCTCTGTCATATTTAAGACATATCATTCATGGGAAGTTTTTTTTTGTTTATAGAGTAAACACAAGGCTATTTTATGGATAATAACTTCTTCGTCTGTTTATAGAGTTGCTTGAATCTCTCATTAATAATATTCAAGATAGTCGCCCAGGAATACGCATTTATACCGACTAGCAACGAAACTGCCATATTGATTACTGGTTGTATTTATTTTCACATTGATTTGTTGAACTCCTGAGTATCGATCCGTCTGCTGTTTTAAACCACCATATTTCCTACCTATAGTATTTAACTAATTATATTACTCTAAATTGTATCGCCCTTGCGAATTTACCTCTTTTCTTTCTTGAAGAACCGCCATATTTTACAATAACTCATACGTCGCGCGCGGTAATTAACCGATTCAGTGAAATGTGAAATAGGTATTTGTATTATTGACGCGGTAATTCTTTTGTGAACCACGGCTGAATAATGAATGCCGGATCTGGCTATTGATATTGCTATTGAGCAATAATGAGGAAAGAATTAATAGGCGGCCAATACTTGCCGAATGTTCGAGCTGAGGTATTGAACGACGGTTTCAACAGATTTTCAAATATACGAGTGGCATCAACCGTAGTCCACAAAATAATTTCCGCGTCAACAATCTTAAGACATTTTTGCGATAGACAGGACTAATCTCACACAGTATAGAATGAAATTTAAAAAAGTTTGTTTCTTAAAATAGAGAAGTGGTCTGAAGTTTTCAATGATGATAGCAAGGCATCATTCTTTCATCCAAATGAATTTCAAATTCGTTTCTTAATTTAAAGCCACTCGAAAGCAGAATGAATCGAAGCGAAGGGACATATACATAGCTCTGTCGAATGATCATCTCGGAGATAAAAGTAATATTTTGAATAATGACTTTCAGCAAGTGGGTTAAAAATTCATATGGATTTATTTCAATAAGCATAATTCTGTCACGTAGAGGCTTTGAACCAGTGAAAAGTCATTTGCTCGGCTGGGGTCAAACTCACGAACTCGAACGAACTGGAGCGCTAGGCTTGTGTCCTGGGGTCGTGAGTTCAATATTCCCCGGGATGGTCTTATACACATATGTCCTCAGCTCATGGAACCTATTCAACATTAGATATCTCACTTTGCGACCTTTCTATTCTTGAAGAATTTTCTTGGTCTGTTCATGATGAACTTTGTGGGAGTGATCACTTTCCCACTGTCCTAAAAGCTGTTCATTCAGCTGATGAATGACTCATTCCACAAGGTTTAATTTCAAGAAAGCAAACTGGCCCGAGCTTGAAAAGTTTTGTTCACAAAAACTACAATCAGTCTCCTTCGCTGATGTTTCAGATCCTATACAGTTATTCTCATATATGCTGATAGAAATTGCCCACCAAACCATTCCCACATCTTCAGGAGTTACACATATTAAGAAACCTTGGTTTAATGATGACTGAAAAGAAGCAAGAATATGTAGGAAGAAGGCAGAACGATATTTCCATCGACATCCTAATACTGAAAATTTGAAAGATCTCAGAGTTACAAGAGCTAAAGCTCGTAGAACCACGAAACAGAATAAACGTGATTCTTGGAAAAAATATGTTTCTAAGGTAAATACTCTTTCTCCTATAACAACAGTTTGGAATATGATCCAAAGAATAAAAGGTAAAAGCTCCAAGTCCAGTGTTCCTCATCTCAACAATGGAACCCATGTGATTACTGACAGAGTAGAAATAGCAACTAAATTAGGCGAAACAATCGCCAAAATCTCTAAGTCAGAAAATTATGTATCTAAATTTCAAAGTTTCTAAAAAGAGAAGAGAAAAATGAAAGTAAATTCCCCTCCGGTAACCATGAAGGCTATAACGCTATGTTTACAATTGAAGAACTTCATGCTTCTCTCACAAAAGCTAATGATTCTGATAAGCAGCAGGCCCTTGAAACATCTACCGGAATCTTCTCTAGAAACCCTATCACGCATATTCAATAGACTTTGGACAAGAGAAGACTTTCCTCCGTCATGGCATAATGCCATAGTTATACCAGTACCAAAGCCTGGCCGTGGCCATACAGACCCTGATAATTATCGTCCGATTTCACTGACTAGCTTTGTCTGCAAAGCAATGGAACGCATGATAAATGATCGCCTTGTTTGGTACTTGGAAACTGAAAAGAAACTTACTGATATTCAAGCTGGTTTCCGTAAAAATAGAAGTACCATTGATCATTTAGTCAGAACAAGAATGAACATGCGGTTTCTATCTTTCTTGATTTAGAAAAAGCCTATGATACTACATTGCAGTACGGAATTCCGAAAGATCTTCAAAATATGGAATTAAAATGCCGTTTACCCGTTTTTATTTCCAACTTTTTGAATGATAGACAATTCCAAATTCTTTCCGGTACAACTATGTCTGATCATTTTGATCAAGACCAGGGTGTCCCCCAGGGCAAAGTCTCCAAAGACCTATTCCATTTTCCATATAACAGTATTAGCACCAAATTCAAAAAGACAATCATAGTATACAACGAGAGATCCTGAAGGATCTTGGCGCCCACCATTGTACGATAATTGTAAGCTAATGACTAGAGGATCTTTTTGTCCATTGTTACTAAGAACAAACAATTGATTTGTAATTTTGTTTACAGAATTTCGAATCTGAGCGAAAAAAATTGAAAAAGGCCACTGAAAAACACCAAGATATGATAATAAGTTTCAGGAGTTTCAAGATTTCTAGAAACTTTACTTATGTCGGTTATTATAATACAAGAGAAATGAGCAAAGTTAATCTGAAAGTGAATGTCCATGTACCGAGGATCCTTCGCCTTTGTTTTGTAGTATTTTTTTTATTTATTTTTTTTGCACGTGTCATCATTGGGTACTGGAAGCGAAGGCCAATCTCTTTGACACTTTGGCATGAGCTATGAAACATACTTCAGATTTTATAATTAGGAACGAATGCTAATTCTGTTCTGTTTCTGGGGCTATTTTGAGATATCTCTTTTAAGATACCATGCAGCTGCATGTTAATTATCGTGTTTGTAACTGTTTCTTATTCTATTCACTGTTGTCTGTCATCTTGTAATTGTACATGTATGTGTAATATGTCTGTTGGGAGAGGCGTTCAAATAGGCTCTGCCTGTTCGCCGATTCCTGTTTCCTGGTGAAATAAATATACTGTTTAAATCAAGATACCATGCTCGAAAATAGTAAGATGGTACAATAATGCTTAATACTGAAGGGATCCGGTCCGCGCAGTAATGTTGAAACTTCAAAAGTGCCTGGTTCCTGATTATCTCCCTTGGATCGAAACATCCAGTAGTCTACAGTTGTCAGTTGTCTACTGAGGTCGGCATACGAAACGGTGGAGCAGTTCACTTGCTACTACATGGACTAAAGAAGGCTGATTTAAAATTTGAAGAAATACATTTCAATTCAGAATTATTTGAACTCCTTGATATGAAAGGTGAAGGTACGGATATTCTCTATATAGTCAATATATAGAATATGCCCCACCGTTTGATCCGCCGACTCTTGTGATGCAGCGTCACTTGAGAATACCAAATTAATTTGGAGCGTAACTTGGATTTTCGAATCGGAACAAAAAAGGTATCTTGAACAAATAGGCCCCATGTGAGACCTGTGTACCAAATTTCAGAAATATTTCCCAAGAATTCACGGTAACAATGTTTCAAGGGGAAATTCAAGATGGCCACCTTGTGGCCATATTGGATCTTCGATTCGGACCGAAAAAGGTACCTTGCACAACTAGACCATAAGGGGAACCTGTGTACCAAATTTGAGAAAGATCCATGCAGCACTTCCTGAAAAATCACGATAACAAATTTGCATGGGAAAATCCAAGATGGCCGCCTGTTTTGCCATATTGAATTTTCGAATCGGACCAGAAAAGGTATCTTGTACAACTAGACGACAAGGTGAACCGGTGTACCTAATTTAACAAAGATCCATGTAGTAGTTCCTGAGAAATCGCAATAACAAAGTTTCATGGGGAAATCCAAGATGGCCGCCTGATGGACATATTGGATTTTGGAATCGGACCAAAAAAGGTTTCTTGCACAACTGGACCCCAAGGGGAACATGTGTACCAAATTTGAGAAAGATCTATGCAGTTGTTCCTGAGAAATCATGATAACAAGGTTTTACAGGAAAATCCAAGATGGCTGCCTGGTGGCCATATTGGATTTTCGAATCGGTCCAGAAAAGGTATCTGCACATCTAGACCCCAAGGGGAACCTGTGTACCAAATTTCAGAAAGATCCATACAGTAGTTCCTGAGAAATCGTGATAACAAGGTTTCATGGGGAAATCCAACATGGCCGCCCTGTGGCCATATTGGATTTTTGAATCGGACCGGAAAAGGTATCTGCACATCTTGACCCCAAGAGGAACCTGTGTACCAAATTTCAGAAAGATCCATGCAGTAGTTCCTGAGAAATCGTGATAACAAGGTTTCAAAGGGAAATCCAAGATGGCTGCCCTGTGGCCATATTGGATTTTCGAATCGGACCAGAAAAGGTATCTGCACATCTAGACCCCAAGGGGAACCTGTGTACCAAATTTCAGAAAGATCCGTGCTGTAGTTCCTGAGAAATCGCGATAACAAGGTTTCATGGAGAAATCCAAGATGGCCGCCCTGTGGCCATATTGGATGTTCGAATCGGACCAGAAAAGGTATCTGCACAACTAGGCCCCAAGGAAAATCTCTGTACCAAATTTCAGAAAGATCCATACAGTAGTTCCTGAGAAATCGTGATAACAAGGTTTCATGGGGAAATCCAAGATGGCCGCCCTGTGGCCATATTGGATTTTCGAATCGGACCAGAAAAGGTATCTGCACATCTAGACCCCAAGAGGAACCTGTGTACAAAATTTCAGAAAGATCCGTGCAGAAGTTCCTGAGAAATCGCGATAACAAGGTTTCATGGGGAAATCCAAGATGGCCGCCCTGTGGCCATATTGGATTTTCGAATCGGGCTAGAAAAGTTATCTGCAAAACTAGACCCCAAGGGGAACATGTGTGCGAAATTTCAGAAAGATCCGTGCAGTAGTTCCCGAGAAATCGCGATAACAAGAATTGTTTGCGGACGAACTGACTGACGGACGGACGACGGACCACGGACGAAAGGCGATTTGAACAGCCCACCATCTGGTGATGGTGGGCTAAAAACATAGGCTTGTTTCCTGCAAGAGAGAAGCGGTCAACAGTTTTCAATGAGGCCGGCAAGACATCATGACGTCCCAAAAATATCAAATCCGTATCGCTGATCAGTATTCTTAATCCATAATATTCGTTGTAAAGTCGTCATCTAAAGAATGATGTATCTCAGTCACGCTTTGATTGTGAATGCTTAAAGCCAAATGCACGAAAGCTCTAGATTTTTTGAAAGTAGTTGCCAGTTATAAGTGTGGAGGAGATCAGCAAACTCTTCTCCATTTATATCGATCACTTGTTCGTTCCAAACTCGATTTTTTTTTATATTGTTCACAATGGTGCAAGCAAGTCAAACTTGGCAAATCTATATCCCATTCTCCATCGGTGCGTTCAGAACATGACCTACGGAAAGCTTGTATGTGGAAGCGGATGAATATCCTTTAGAACTTCGAAGGATTAACTATCGCTGCAATATATCATAAAACTGCGTTCGAACCACTCAAATCCTTCATATAACTGTGTTTTCAACCCGCAGGACGCAGATTTCTATTTAAAGAAGCGCTCGATTATTCCACCTCTTGCAATCCGTATGAAACCACACATTGTAGCAGCTGATATCAAAGTTGGTCAAATTTTGCCTAACGAGCTCTTGCCAACTCCACCATGGCAGTTAGCCAAAGCAGAAGTAGATATTTCACTGACGAAATAAAAAACGGCAGACACGAGCCAGCTCGTGTATACACAAGAATTTGGTCTACTGAGAACGAAATGCGGATCACATCAGACTATTTATACAGATGATTCTAAGGATGGTGTGAGAGTAGCATTTGCTACCATCTTTAGTTCCAAAACTAAAACGTGTCGTCTACCAGGTAAAAGTTCCATATTTACTGCAGAAGCAAAAGCTCTATTATCAGCTTTAGAAGGTATTGGGTCCACTAGAATGCCTTCAACCGATTAAAAGTGGAAATTCAGCTCATCCCACCATCTCGAATTATATGTCACTAGATACGATCAACAGACAGATATTGTGTTTTGTTGGGTGCCTAGTCGCGTTGACATCAAAGGCAATACTGAAGCTGATAGATTAGCTAAGGCAGCTCTAGATGAATAAGTTGATCCTGTTGGAATCCCATACAGCGATTTCAGACCATCTATCTGCGCTTATGTAAGAAAGCTGTTTCAATCTTTATGGGATAGTCTGAAAAATAACAAACTTCACGAGTTCAAAAAACGGTTGGTTATATTCATCAGAACAGTCATAAACGTTTCGACCAGGCCATGATTAGACGATGTAGGATCGGCCATACACGATTAACTCACGAATATTCACTAACACAGGAGCTGGTTCCAAGGTGTATTCCATGTCATGAAGAACTCACGGTGAAACATAGACTGCATAGATTTTAAGATTGTAAGAGATACTTTTTATCGAGCAGCAACGCTGGAAGATATTTTTAGCAGAGTAAAAGAAGATTGTATTTTAGATTATTTGAGAGAGATTGGTTTGTTGTACCAAATTTTAATGTTTGTACCTGTCTTAACACATTAGTTTACCGAGTTGTTGAATTGAATACTTAGAATTTTGTTTGATCGTCGCTATATAGCTGAAATATTGCTGAATGCGACGTTAAACCTTAATTCTCTCTCTCTCTCTCCATTTTGTTCGGGGCTAGTGATTTCTCACTAGTTCAGTGTTTTCTTTCTAGTTTTCACATGAACATTTGCAATAGAAGCGCGGCTGGGATACCAAGTTCACATCCTAGAATCCTCCGTCTTGTAGTCTGAATATGACCTGACGAGGGAGGCTTTCCTGTGGAGTCCTATGGTTTTTAGCCGTCAAACGTCGTCAACTTTTACCGCCTCTTATATCTTTCTAATCTATTATCTGTATACGGTAGGATTCTGCTGGTGAACTGTTAGGCCCCGAGGCCCGCTCTCTGTACATGTCATTTGTGTAGGTGTATTGTCTTGGTAGGAAATCTAAGCCGTAAAACGTCGAGCATTGCAGGTTAGCTTTTCTGGTTTTTCCTGCATTTACCGTGCTACCACTTGTTAAGGCGTTCACTCCATCAGACGCTCGTGATGCTCATCCATCAACATCAAATGAGTTACTTATATTTCAACTGATCCATCTGTCATCACAGCTCCCAAGCTAGCCCATATAATTCCGCTTAAGCCGGTGCTAGGTGGAGTTTGTTACCTCATATTCTCCACATGGACAGTTGCAATATAAGCGCAGCTGATATACGAAGGCCACGTCCTAGAATCCTCGGTAATCTAGTCTGAATGTGAGATGCCGCGGGAGGCTTTCATGTAAAGTCATATGGTGGCATTATAGTCGCCAGATGTCAACATTTCTCACCTTACCTCTTACATATCGCCCCAGTCTAAGTATTGCAATATTATATTTATAAAACATCACAGAATCTGATTAATGTTACAACCGAATAAGTTTTAAGATGGTACTTTTTGATGAATCGCAGATACTATGACTGGAATTAAGATGTCTTTGTCGTTTATATCGCATGCATTTACCGCTGGAGAGTTGGTACATGGCGCCATCTGGGGGCTGAGAGAACTAATCCCACATGAGCGTACCCATTCAACATTTGTTTACCACGAAAGTCTCATTTTGAAAACACGATTTGATGCTTGTCCATATCGCCCAGCTTAAGTGACAAACTAGCATTTCCTCGACCGCCAACTTTCACTACAGGCTGTGATTTTGTAGGAAATGACTAGATGAGCTCCAGTGAATTTCTCATTTAAAGCAATTTAATTTTTCTCCATACAACGCATTCCATTTACCGGGCCGGAATCCGGGGAGGCAAATAACATTACCGATCTCGACAATTGATCGACCCTGATCCTGTCTATATCCACCATATCAACTTCAGTTCAGTTACATTAGAAACACTCACAAAACCACGCACGCAGACACCACTTCCACAAAATTATATTGACACAAGGAATGTTATGAGAACCCAGCGGGTAATCTTTCGGCTACAAATCCTAATGTTTAGTGTGTCTTTCTATCTGCTAAAGTTCATGGTTATGTTGTTACACATAGAGTCCCAACTACAATTATCGTGGACTTACGCTGAGACGCTCGGATGTTTGTTACACGCCTTTACCATAGATTGCTCCCTATTTTATCTCCGATAGTTTGTCATCGATCTTCGTTTGAACAAAAGCATGGTACGTTTGTTCAGGCACCCCTACCTCTTAATCGAATCGACCGGTACAAATTATGTTGCTTTACTTATCTTGGCGTCGACGTAGCTTAAATAATTCTGGATATACATTTTGTAATATAAACAAAACAATTAGAGAAAGCAAAATGCTATGGTGGTAAATGCTATGGTGGTGGTATAAGTGCCTCCGTACTGACAAGAAGTCACCAGACCTGACCCTACAGGCAGATATTCTGACTGCATTCTGTGACTATGAAGACACAGAAGGATCACGTGTGGTTCCTGTGATGCTCCGTACCTCAGTCAGGCTTTCAATTGACAGATTTCGCCTACATATACGCGTAACGCCCGCGCCTCAGAAATATATTGTCAACCCTCAGTCTGCTTTCATATCCACTACACACCTTCTGATAAAAGCAATGCTTTATTGATACAATCCCAAATACAAACGTCCCGTCCGTCATTCAATATTCAGCCGTCGTCCATTAATAAAATACCGTGTCTGTAATTCAAGGACCTAATTCAAATAACAGCAATAGCATCAAGTTAAAAAAATCATAGTATACATAAAAATAGGCTACCGGTAGCTTCCTGCGAGAGAGAAGCTGTCAACAGTCCCCAATGATGCCAGCAATTTTCACATACAGACCCCATGTAGTTAAGGAAACATCCCAGAACGAGTGTACTCGGAAAAAAATAATCATCATGCCCTTATGACAATGACGCTGTTCTGAGACTGATGGGATTAAAGCCTTCGAAAATTAGAAGGTGTTGAGCCCTGAAGGGAACTCTTACTAACGTCTTTGGAATTATTTGTCTCCTGCGATAATTCGAGTGAACCAATGCAACTAAACCGAATATAAACACCAGAACCGTCGTGCAAATGTGCTCAAATCTCTCCCAGTTTTCGTTTTTCCTTTGCAGACACATCTAATTTCATTGAAGTTCAATTGTTCTTGAATAGGAACAGAGGGTGATAACTGAACAGAGAACGAATCATGAACAAATATGTGCTTACCGTGGTTCCCCAGTCAGGGCAATGGAGACATCATTGTTACTGTGTGACGGACACAGGGGAAATTCTACACCACTCCTGACAACAGACCTACATTGAAATCAAGTCAACCACCGTATTTATAATTCGAAAGAACACGAACATACAAAAAAAAGAATGAAAAGTCTTTCACAACAACCATATATATAGTAAAATACATTGTACTATTACATCGATAACACGAAGACTGGAAAAAATATCCAGCTGGTCAATTCAGAACATTCATAAATGTATGTAACAAGCGTCAGATCCGGCATTCAATATTCATCCATCGTCCACGAAAGAGTTTCCTCGTCAATAATCGACAGACATATTTCGTATGACAGATGTTGTGCTTACTATTACCGCAACGTGTTTCTAACCAAAATGATACAGATGCAGATGTGTGGGGATATTTAGGATGTTTCGCTCTCCGTTTGGATAGTTTTTATTACTAACCCAATTCGTCTCGTCCTTGCAACGGCGATGATTGCTCCCTAGGGTATCAGTATCTGAACGCTCTAACCCTGTAATTCCGACAAGTGCTACAATGCCAATACAAGCGGTATTGGGCGGTGTGAGGCGGAAAACACATTCCATCATTCGTGAAGATATTGCATTAATTAAAAATTGATTCTAACGCCCATAATCGCTTGGAGATAAATAAGGCTCTATTTTACAAATATGTGATGTGTCGGATCAATCGATTGCGAATTTATCACTCCTTTTCAGTTGAAAAACGGAGATGGTCGGAAATATAACCTTCGTGAAGAGATGTCGTGTTTATATGAATCTTACTGTCCCTTGTGATGGTCTAGAAGCATGCAGATCGCTGGTTTTCTCTTAAGATACGACACTCGAGTCTCACCGAATTGCTTTATGCTTAATATAAACTATAAACAGGATCGCCGTTTAGGCTAATTTCTGAAAAATAGCTAGGAAGAATGAGATATTATTAAAATGGAATATGGGTGTCTTCTGGATTTAAATATATACTAATGCCATTCAGAAAGTAGGTAACATTTATATCATATTTTTGAGGATTACACTTTCTTGGTAAAGCACAAATACAAATTAAACATGCCAATAGATATTTGAGTCTTTCAGTCCGATCATTGTCTTTAATGTGTCACTTACTTTCCGCTTATGAATCTGTAAGCTGCGCAATACGGAAATGACCTACATGCGTCATTTGTGCATCCAATTTCTCAACGCACATTACTGATGGCTATACCGACACGATAAATGTTGCAGCCACTGACACACAGCACACATATCAGAATATAATCGAGCAAAACAGCAGCAAATGTGGTGGGTATTCATGATTTTTTTATAACATAAGCCATGAATAACAAGTGAAGATGTTATGGTAGGATTTCTAGAGGAAGTTAATGGATGTATTAGAAAGTATAGGCTGCCAACAATTGGAAACACAAGTCTCAACACTTTCACTCTTCAGCTTTTTTCTAAAACGGAATAAATCGGTAGCAAGACATCATGATGTTCGAAAAACATAAAATCCATATTGCTGATCAGTATTCTTAATGGATCCCGTTATCCAGAGAATGGTGTAACTGAGTCATGTCTTTCATATGATGTTCATATGAACAGACACAGTTAAAGTACATGATCTTAAAGTAGATGGGTTCATACGGCCCCAATCCCCGGGTTAAGCGGAGTTAGACACAAGTTAATTAACGCAACGCCGAAGACCTTGCTGGCTACGCTTGTATTTTGCTATCAGCATGCAATATTTACCTCCAAATTTGAAAAAAAGTGAGTGGAGGCGCCTGGTGCTATATCCGTTTTACAAGTTTCTGCAATAATGTTTTGCCTTTGTTTAAAATCGTTATATTTTACACAGGATGACAGGATACAGCACAGAGTGACGTGCGTATCAACTAAACATTTACAAATAAAAACTTGATAACTATCCAGTACAGACAGTGCCGTTGCAGTTTTGCGCAGTCAGTCCGGTTCAGCTGCTATCAACCCTAATTCACTTGTAAACATAGCAGATCTTGGAGGGAGCGATCCAGAAATATCATATCCTAGTAGTACCATACACTGTAGTGACGGTGAACAAATATACCCTCAAACCTCGCCAAGGTTTTCAATAATTTCCTTTTGTTGACCGTTGATACCGTGACGTTGCGTTGTTTGACATTTGACCATTGCTGTACCTGGCCTATCGTCACTGTATCCACTTAAACAATTTAGTTAGATTTTGATGATGTCCTGATTTTTGGGGAAAAGTGATCATGACATTTGACGTCACTTTTCTTTTTGCATTTACTGTCTTTTCCTCTTTTCCACAAAATGTGTTCATTAACTTCTGATTGCTAGCTCACCCTGACCTTGAGCTTCGACCTATCGTCCCCAACTTTGGTACGCGACAACGTATTTGCGAGGAATTGGTTAATGTGTTGAACTGTTAAAGAACTAAAAATCTCAGTTCGGAAGGAAAATTAGAAGAAGAAGCAGAATGAACATTCCATAAGACTCCACTATAGCTGTAGCTGACCTTGTCCAAAGGAAATTGGTATGAGCGCATCAGTCGGGCCAATCAAATAGTTGAAATGACGGAGTAGATGATATGTGTCAATGTTTACTCTCCTCCTTCTGGTATTCTCGCTATGTGGTTATGCCTGCTATCCATAATTCAAATCTACGGCTAGCTCTTGAATTCAACAGGCGACCAGACAGATTAGGATTCTACTAGACTATCCAGAGGTTCGGGAGTGTGAAAAGCATACTGTAGTCAGCGAATAATTCCCCATTAACATTATTAAATCGACCGACGCAATCAAAATCGATCGCTATTGTTGTGAACATAGTTTTAAGGTGGCCAAGCTTGAAGACAAACGAACTCGAGGTGACACGACTGTTCAATTTCCGGTGACTTATCAACGTGTAGATTGTGAGTGTGTGAAGAGTCTTGTCTGGGTTATAAATTGCTTGGCAGATCCGGATTAGATCAACCCGAGAACCCCACCCACGTCCAACTGAGGATTTGAAATACAAACTATCCTCCTGCTTGCACCATTCAGATATTAGTATTTTTTTTTATTTCTTTTGAATTTGGATGTTGGTAATATCCGACTGGTGTATTTTGAGTTCCCGAGCTCATTTACGTTCACGTTTATAAACGTAATACTTTATACTATCGAAAATGCTGTATCCTTTAATCCGAGTTTTCGGTTGTATGGTGTTTTGCTGGGTTCATCTTTTTATGGATCAAGTGGATTCTATCAAGTAGCTGATCATTTCAGGAAGATATTGCGTTCCTGCGTTGAGTCGTCCTAACATCTAAAAGTAACCATCCCGGTATGCCCATCTCGTAGACAAGTAGCTCTATTATGACATCCTATATCCTATTGCATTCCAGGCTTATTCCGCTCAGCCCGTTCAAGGTGTCGTGCTGTCACGTCACTCAAGGTGTCCACATAAGAACATAAGCGTGTTTGATATATGTACACCACCATAATTTCGCAGAATAATTCTTGGTCCTTTGAAAGTAATTGGTCTGCATATGTGCCCCTGTGTATCAATTATCAATATTCAGACGTTGTACATGAAAGACTTTCAGCGTCATTAATCTGAAGATCTACTGGAGCTAGCACATTTTCCAAATTTGTATGAAATAAAAATAATAAAACACAACATGGTTTCCTACAAGCGATCAAAAGTTTTCAAGACATGATGGTGTTCTTGTCATAAATACATGCATCTAGTCCGTCTTTCTATATTCAGCTGTCGTTAAGGAATTTCTGCGTCCATAATCTTAAATTAAACGCAACATATTAAAGGTGGTGAATACAGATGCCGACGTACTGACAAGGTCAATATTCGCACTGCATATCTGAAAACATTAAAGAAAAAAATATCCTTGTGATGATTTCTATCTCATTAAAGAAAAAAATATCCTTGTGATGATTTCTATCTCATTAAAGAAAAAAATATCCTTGTGATGATTTCTATCTCATTAAAGAAAAAAATATCCTTCTGATGATTTCTATCTCATTAAAGAAAAAAATATCCTTCTGATGATTTCTATCTCAGCCGCGCTTTTATTTTATTGTATGACAGCTCATCAACTACCAATATACGAGTTGTCAGAGCATTTTCATCATAGCTCTCTAGATTTGTATCTAATTTCGCTTATGCCGGTGCTAGGGGCCGTGTGGTCATGCCATTCAAGTTGCCACATGTACAGCTACAATAAAAGCGCACATGATATACAACACATATCACGAATCTTTAGACTCTTGGAGTGTGCTTCAGAATAGGTTAACCAGAAGACTATACTGTGAAGTCATGTGGCTATCTCAGTATGTCGGCACCTCTTCCCACTTCCCTTATATGTGTTGTAATTACCACACGGCCCCTAGCACAGGCTTGAGCGAGACTAGATGCATTAGCCCTGTCAAGTCATCCTATGGGAAGTAATTAACCACGTGACCGTTAGATGGAAAAGACGGCCCGGACCGTGAAAATATTAGTCGATGAGGATCGACGCCGACCAAGAGCTTCATTCTCCACCTTGTTAAACAGTCACAAAATACAATCCCAATATTATGTTCTAATTCGTTCTACTCAAACGAACACAACTTATTTATCATTTCAACACTTGCTTTTATTCACAATAGAGTAGCCGGGGCCCCGTAGCCCGGCCGCGCGGTACGTGGAATAAGACAGATCATAATTTCAATCTCGAGAACCCCAATGGGGAGAAATACATGATTGACGGTAAAGAGCCTTCTTGAACACCGGACGCCGCCCAGGCAAAAACAGAGATAAAATAGCGTGTAAAAGCTCTGAAAACCTGTGACCGTAGCAGTGCGCCAAGCATCTCCAGCTATAGGATGACGGACTCCATCCTTTACACCGAAAAACAAATTGAAATGGCCTTAATAGTGCCAGTGTCAAATTCTCTCGAGGTCTTCAATAACTCGCGTTGCCCACTCATCTGCAAATAAATAAAGCACAGAAAATACCCGAAGGAATTATGCAAATTTAGGCAAAAATGCGTGTACCGGCGGCCAAGCTAGGCCAGAACTTCGATGAAATCTACTGGACTGCCAGTCCTTATAAACCCATTGTATTACGCAACCAATTCAAACCTTCTCCGCTACCGATCCGGATAACCAGTATAAACTGGGTCAGACTAACTGACACTACTGTCATGCAAAAGCCCAACCTGCCATACCATAAACTATTCAAACGACTGCCAGTCTAAAGCATCACTCATTAGAATAACCCTATTAGCATACGCCACTACCTTTCATATACTACGCACACCTGCTCGCAGTGAAAAAGCGCCTGTACCAATAACAAATATATTTATGTTCTAATTCGTTCTACTCAAACGAACACAAATTATTTATCATTTCAACACTTGCTTTTATTCACAATAGAGTAGCCGAGACCCCGTAGCCCGGCTACTTCGAAAAGACAAAGAAAGGCGAAAATGGACAGCGGAAAACTACGTTTTATTACAACCCTAGACTCCAGGTAACAGATAATTTAGTTTTAAGATCGTCTTTTATGTATCCGTCTTTGGCGTTTTCCGACCGCCACCTGCCGTGCCTTTTAAAGAGTCTATCGGGAACGCCAGCGTTAGCGGCGGCGCTGGCCCCTCCGGAACGTAGACTGTGAACACCAAAGATCTTTGTATTTAAGCCAAGAGCTTTAAACTTAGCAAGCATAATTTCTCTCGTCCTAGAATACGATAGGGGTCCAGAATTACGTAATTTATATACGTTAGAAGATTTGAAGAAAGTTAACTGTCTGAAAATAAAGCAGTCAGAGTCCTCCGGAATAGAAGCAGCCTTAAGATATCTGGCTATTACGACATGGACAAGTGTTACTGAAAGTTCGAGCTAAAACAACGAAATTGCCCTCTCTGAATAAATCAGTTTTACTTTTCTCAATAAATAATGAAACGTGATCCTCGTGAAAAACGACATTAGGACGTTTCAAACCGGCAAGCTCTGAATATCTAAAAAAAAACGCAAAAGCTACAAGGCACATAGTCACCACGCGCAGATCGTCCAACTTTGAATCTGCATGAGCAAATCTAGCAACAAAATCCTGCAAAATCTGTAAAGTAATTGGCTCTTTCTTAACAACATGCCTTCCAATAATACGAAGGGCCGCGTCCCTAACCAAACGTACAAACTTCTTGCTACAAGGATTGTCCACAGAGGCCAAGTCATGTGCCCAACTAATACTGTAGAACGCGTCTTCAATTTTCGAGGCAGAACTCCCAGATTGAACTAAAGAAAGTATATACAGTGCGACATATGACTCTGCTGCCGGAAAACTTTCAATTCTATTTCCTGAACACCACTGAGCCCAGTGTTGAAAACCTCTGGAATATTTGGTGACTGTAGAGTCTGCTCTACTATGAAGAACGAAACTTGGAAGATCACGTGTCAGCTGCGCTAAAGTGGGATGATTAGAATGCCTATTAACTTCCACCCAAATGCCCGATTTGAAAACATCTGTAAACAGAAATAAACATTTAATAAAAGAATTGAGTACAGAAAATGCTTCTTTATTATTACAATTTCAACAGAACTGAATTTTATGCTACACACAGGAAAACATGTTCTGTTATTACTCATCAACGTGGAATACACGTATAGTATAATGAACCCAAACAAGTCTGTCCGCCACTCGGCGGCCATCAAATATTGATGAATTATCAAATATTGATAATCATAAATGATTAAATTCGGTTTTCATTATTACATCAATCGGCTTCCAGCCGTCATTAGATTACCACTGTCCAAATAAGCCAAGCGGCGAACTACTGCGATTTAAACACGCAAAAACAAGTATTATATGCCATTCGGCTACACCATGCCAATCGGCTACGCCATGCCATTCGGCTCGGCTACATCATGCCATTCGGCTATATCATGCCATTCGGCTACATCCAAATTGTACATAAATAACATTTGTTTCGTGACATTACCTCAAATATGTCATCACAATGTGTTAGCATACTTCCCATTTAAACGCACTGCAAGAACAGCGGATGAAAACTTGGGAGAACCAAACAACGAATTTTTATTATTACCATGAACAAAAATTCCTGTATTGTCTCGAAATTCTATGATATCCTGTATGTAAGGCATCCAACACAACTCACTCTCAAACAAAAAAGGCCAGAACAACGCCGGCGGCCATTTAGGGACAATTAAAGTACCTATTGCACGACAAGTATTTAAATGCTTTATAGCACGAGGAACCAAGGAGATTGGGGGTACCAGCCAATTGTTATCTTTGTGCCAATCTTGCGAAAATGCATCCACGCCCGCAGTTCCGGGATTCCAAAATTTTGAATTAAAAATTGGTAATTTTGCATTTTCAAAATGAGCAAATCTATCTACCGTATACGGTCCCCACATTTCGTTCAGAAAAATTCCCAGCTAACTTGCCAATCATCATGATCAAATATTCTACTGAGAATATCAGCTTGTACATTATGGGCCCGCGGAATCCATTGTACTTCTAAAGTAATATTGCTGCGTAAGCATGCACTGAATAAATCCAAAGCAATTTCTTGTAAGTGAGTTCTCCTACTGCCAGATTGTACAATGGACACACAACTCTGATTATCTGTAAACCATTTTACGGTTTTTCCCTCTAAAAACCGATCAAAGGCTAGTACTCCTAAACAAATGGCTTTTAGCTCTCTCCATGTTGAACTTTGTTCAGATTCGACAGGTGACTACATTTTGTGGAAAATATGTGTTCCCGTACTTACAGAGAATGCCGCGCAAGCCAAATCACTAGCGTCAGAAAAAACCAAGACTGATGGGAGAGTGTAATGAAATAACCTGCGCCGGCTTAAACTAGGGCAATTGATCATCCAGAATTTTAATTCTTGTACAACAGGCGAACTTCTAGATACGAAAAATTCTCCGTCCCAGGAAAACCTGGAATTGATACGAAAATGTAAATATCTGGTCATGAGTCTCGCTATGTTACCTACAACAGGAATCATGGAAATAATCTTTCCGGTCACCCTAGCCAAATTCCGAGCAGACTGATCTCTCCTAAACGAGTAATAAAATTAAGCTCGGTAATTTTTCTTTCGGGTATAATAAGCGAGGAGATCTTTAGATCCCATACCAGCCCCAGCCACTCTAACAATTGTACTGGGTCGAAAACAGATTTCTCAAGGTTAACCAAAAAACCCTGAACAGGCTAACGAGTGCTTTACAGATCTGGCTTGCGCAATACAAAGACGTTTATCAACATTAACCGCCCACCCGTCATCTAAATAAACGACGATCTTTATCCCGTGTACTCTCCAATATTTCACTAATGGACGAAGGCATTAGTAAACACAAAAGGAGCGGACGACAATCCGAAAGGCAAAACAGTAAAGCAAAAATATTTGGTTATTCCGTCAAATGTCCAAGAAAAACCTAAAAAACACTGCTGGGCTTCACATATGTCAATGTGATGATAGCCAGATTTAAGGTCAAACTTAAACATATAACCGTTCGGTTCTACATAATTAAGAGCGCTTCTCCAGTCTTCGAACTTAATCTTGTTCAAAACAACATTCTTATTTACATGACGCAAGTCCAAAATTAAACGTTTTTTGCCGGATTTCTGCACGGCGACCGATAAGGGATTAACAACCCGTGGAACAGACGAAACCTCCACAGCACAGCCAGTTTTTAACAAATCTGTAATAGCTTCAGAGACGAATTCATAATGATCCACAGCGGAAAGGTTATTCCGGAAAACCCTACTCTCTGGGGTATTAGCGAAAGGTATGACGTAATCGTTCTTTATAATGTCTAAGACATAATCGTTTGCACCAATCATTTGCCAGAATTGTAAATGCTCACTCAATCGCCTTTTGACTGAAACTTGCTCAGGAGTAGAATATTCAGAGCCTTTAGCTAGCTCATATAAAAAACTTTTGTCAGCGTCAAAATATTCAGTTTTCAAACTAGAGAAATACTTAACTTCCAAATCCGGTCCATCATTTCGCGGCACCGGTGAAATTTCTTCCTCCGGAGGTCTGGTCAGTGACCGCAGAGTCGTTGGGGCAGCTAAAAGCCCAGTGCCCGGATTTTCCGCACCGGAAGCAGAGGTCGTTGAGGGGGTACATGGTCCTGCCTGTCCGTGCTTGGAAACGCTCCGAAGGTGGGCCACTCCGAAAGGACTGCGTCTGGGACTGGGGTTGGTTAGTGAAAACAGGCTGAGCAGCATTAGCACCAAAAACAGGTTGGACGGAGGAGCTGTTGATCTGCAAATTTGAAGACCGATATCTGCGCATGCGCGCCTTCTCACTTCGCTTACGTAAGGCCCGGCCTTCTGCCTGTCGTATACGTTTGCCGTCCTCCGAATCGCTGGCCAATTCGTCCGATTCATATTCTTTAACAGTATCCCAGCCACCGGGGGATTTATCTGCAAGGCGGATTACCTTATTTCGCATATGTAATTTCTCCAATGCGTTCTCCATGTGGATACGAGTGGAATCTAGTTTTCCTTGGCGCGTCGACTTCAGAGCTCCTTCAAGATCGTCTACTAACTCGGCATTCAAAGAAAACTGAGCCCGGTTTCCAGAAGATTTTAGTTCTACTTCATCATAAGATCTTTTTCTGGAAGGCTGGACTGATAAATCGGCCTGAAAAGAGCTGAATTTCTCATCAACGTAAGAGCAGAATTTTTCGAAAAGACCAGGAATAACGCTGGAGTCTTGTTCATGTGACGGGCCTGCTTCCGAGAGATTAGTACTCGCGCCGTTAGAATTTTCCATCGTCTTGTAAATTTAGGCAAAAATGCGTGTACCGGCGGCCAAGCTAGGCCAGAACTTTGATGAAATCTACTGGACTCCCAGTCCTTATAAACCCATTGTATTACGTAATCAATTCAAACCTTCTCCGCTACCGATCCGGATAACCAGTATAAACTAGGTCAGACTAATTGACACTACTGTCATGCAAAAGCCCAAGCTGCCATACCATACACTATTCAAACGACTGCCAGTCTAAAGCATCACTCATTAGAATAACCCTATTAGCATACGCCACTACCTTTCATATACTACGCACACCTGCTCGCAGTGAAAAAGCGCCTGTACCAATAACAAATATATATCTGTACAGAGAGCATGCCTCGGGGACGACACGTCCACCAGCAGAATTTTCACATTTTCAGATAACAATTACACATAACATATTACTGTTTTGGAAAAAGATGACGGCGTACTGGCAAGAAGTCCTACGACTCCACAGGCCAAATTTGGTGATTGCATATCTAAAAACATCAAAAGTACAAAAGATTATCCATGTGATGATTTGTATCTCAACCACGCTTATATTGTAGATGTTCATGTGGATAACTTCATAAGACCTAACAGCATTAGCACCAAATTGAACAAAGCAACAGAGGAGTATAGATAGAATCCTATTCACCGATATTGTACCAGGAACTCTCGAACCTACCAAGCGTGGCTGATGTGAGGGGCATTATGATCCTTCACCCCAAAACACTTTCCAAACGAACACCAAAATGGACAAAAAAATACCTGAGACCTCGAGAAATTATAGCATATTATATTGGCGTCATTTTGTGCCTATTTGCGACCCTCCCAACGGAAGGATGCTGGGCAGCAAATATAAAGAATTCGGAAAATCTGACCCAAAAGTGTATTTTTACCTGCGGCACGCAGGTCTACGGGAGGCTCGCGTTGTTGTTCTTGTTCTTCTTGTTCTTCTTGTGACTTTTTGAAATATGACAACCCTGTCTTCATGCACGTTTGAATTTATTTGCAACTACATCTGGTGGAATGAATATTGCTTCGTTGATTTCCGTTATGACTTCAATTCTCTTTGCAAAACAATGGCATGCATGATAAATGATGGTCTTGTTTGGTACCTGGAATATCTACTACTCTGTTTAGTATCAAGATCAACAGCTTGGCTGCTGTTCTGAATAAATCAATTGATGGTTCACTTTTTGTAGACGATTTTAACATATCGTGTAGTGGGAAAACTATACACAATATTGAGAGAACATTATTGAGCGTGACTGAGATACATCATTCTTTAGATGACGACTTTATTATGGATTAAGAATACTGATCAGCGATACGGATTTGATATTTTTGGAACATCATGATGTCTTGCCGGCATCATTGAAAACTGTTGACCGCTTCTCTCTTGCTGGAAACAAGCCTATATTTATGTATACTATGATTGTCTTTTTGAATTTGGTGCTAATACTGTTATATGGAATATGGAATAGGTCTTTGGATTATGGACGCGGATATTCTCTAATGGACGACGGCTGAATTATGGATGACGGACTAGACGCTTGTAATTACAACTTTGTCCAAATAGAATTCAGAAATGGTGTCTAGAAAATGACTTCAAATTTTGCAGAAAATCTTTTCACCACAAGGAGTGAGTGAGTGAGTAGGATTTAACGTCGTTTTCAACATTTTTTCAGACATATCACGACGGTGCCTACATGTGCCAGAACACGAGAGTGTCCACAGTTCCTATTATGCTGGACACTGATCAGCCCAGCCAGTACAGCACCCGGTCACCCATCCAAGTATTGACCGAGCTCAACGCTGCTTAACTTCGGTGATCTGACGAGAACCGGTGTGCCCACCGTGATGCGCCGTACACCACAAAGATCCAGTATTTACATTAGATGGAACTGAAATCAAAGTGGGAAAAGAGGTCAAATTCCTAGGCATATTGTTTGCCCAACGACTAACATTCAAATCGCATACAAACTGCTTGAAAGCCAAATGCACGAAAGCTCTATATCTGCTGAAGGTAGATGCCAGCTATAAGTGGAGAGGAGATCAGCAATCTCTTCTCCATTTATATCGATCAGTCGTTCGGTACAAACTCGATTATGATTCTAGTTGTTACAATGATGCAAGCAAGTCAAACTTTGCAAAGCTCGATCTTATTCTGCATCAAGGATTAAGAATTTGCCTCTCTGTGTTCAGAACATCACCTAAAGAAAGCTTGTATGTCGAAGCAGATAAATTTCCTTCAGAACTTCGAAGAATTAATCTATCGCTGCAATATATCACAAAATTTCCATCGAACAAATGAAATCCTGCATATAACTGTGTTTTCAACCCGCAGTACGCAGATTTTTATTTAAAGAAACCCTCGATTATTTCACCTTTTGGAATCCGTATGATACCTCACATTGTAGCAGCTGGTAATGAAGTTAGTCAAATTTTAACTGATGAGCTCTTGCCAACTCCACCGTGGCAGTTAGCCAAACCAGGAGTAGATATTTTGGCGAAGACAGACACGAACCGGCTCGTGTATGCACAAGAATTTGGTCTTCTGAGAGAGAAATACAGATCACAAAATGCTATTTACACAGATGATTCTAAAAAATGGTGAGAGAGTAGCATGTGCTACTACATGTACCTTTAGTTCCAAAACTAATCCTATCATCTACCAGTTAAAAGTTCCATATTCACTGCAGAGGCAAAATATCTATTATCAGCTTTAGAAGGTATGCGGTCCACTAGACGAAAACACGTCATTTTCTCAGATTCACTATCATGGGATTAGAAGTGGAAATTCAACTCATCCCACCATCTTAAAAACTCTAAAATTATATGATATTAGATTTGATCAACAGATAGATATTGTGTTTTGTTGGGTGCCTAATCACGTTGACATAAAAGGCAATACTGAAGCTGATCTTATGTAAGAAAGCTCTTTCAATCTTTATGGGATACTATGGATAATAACAAACTTCACGGGTTCAAAGAACTGCTGGTTATACGCATCTGAACAGTCAGAAACGTTTCGATCATGCCATGATCAGACGATGTAGGATCGGTCATACACGATTAACTCACGAATATTTACTAACACAGGAGTCGGTTCCAAGGTGTAGAAGATGTCACGGTGGAACGTATTCTCATAGACTGCATAGATATTAAGATTGTAAGAGATACTTTTTATCGGGCAACAACTCAGCCGAGTAAAAGAGGGTTGTATTTTAGATTATTTGAGAGCGATTGGTTTGTTGTACAAATTTTAATGTTTGTACCTGATTTAACTCTTTAGTTTACTGGGTTGTTGAATTAAATACTTAGAATTTTGTTTGATCGTCGCTATATAGCTGAAATATTGCTGAATACGACGTTAAACCTTAATTCTCTCTCTCTCTCTCTACTGAGAGGGAAATACAGATCACATCAAGCTAGTTATACAGTTGGTTCTAAAGATGGTGAGATAGTATAGTGTGCTATTGTCTTTAGTTCCAAAACTAAAACATATCGTCTCCCAGTTAAAAGTTACATATTCACTGCAGAAGCAAAAGCTCTATTATCAGCTTCAGAAGGTATTGGGTCCACTAGAAGGGAAAAATGTCATATTCTCAGATTCACTATCATGCCTTCAGGCGATTAAAAATGGAAATTCAACTCATCCCACCGTCTTGAAAATTCTACAATTATATGACAATTATATGATTTGATCAACAGATCGATATTGTTTTGTTGGGTGCCTAGTCACGTTGACATCAAAGGCAACACTGAAGCTTATAAAATGGCTAAGGCAGCTCTGGATGAATAGGTTGATACTGTTGGAATCCCATACAGCAATTTCAGATCATCTATCTGTGCTTATGTAAGAAAGCTGTTTCAATCATTGGGGATAATAACAAACGTCCCGAGTTAAACAAAAACTGTTGGTTATACTCATCTGAACAGCCAGAAACGTTTCGATCAGGCCATGATTAGACGATGTGGGATCGGTCATACACGATTACTTCACGAATATTTACCAAAAAAGAGCCGGTTCCAAGGTGTTTTCCATGCCTTGAAAATCTCACGGTGAAACATATTCTCGTAGACTACATACATTTTACGATAGTAAGAGATACTTTTTATCGAGCTGCTACGCTGGAAGATCTTTATAGCCCAGGAAGAGAAGATTGTATTTTAGATTATTTGAGAGAGATCGGTTTGTTGTACAAGTTGTAATGTTTGTACCTGTTTTAGTGCATCAGTTTTACTGAGTTAGTAACTTGAATACTTGTTTTGAAATTTTGCTTGATCGCCGCTATATAGCTGAAATATTTCTTGAACGCGACGTTAAACCTTAATTCTCTCTTTCTCTCTCGTCACTAAAATGATGAGAGGACGGAATTTCTCCTATTGATTCTTAAATACTCCCCAAATACGGTGCAGATTGCTTTATTTATCCGGAAAAGAACGCGATGTTCTCAATTCCAAACTGTCACTTCCACCGGTTCGAACTTATTACAGACGTTCGTCCAATCTGAAAGACGTTTTGGTTCGCGCGAGAGCCATGCCCTAACCATGAATAATCACTGTATTCTTTGTATAGATGGCGCTGTACTTCCGGTCATACGGGCCTTGCAGCCTTCTTCTTGATTTGGGCGCCATTTGCAATTTATTTCAAACGCTGAGATATTTGGAACTGAGCAGATGTGTTTCACTCTGCTCTGAACACTAATTATTTTATCCGGTAGTCTTACTGGACTTGTGTGCATTGACCACTGGTTCTTTTAACAGTTTCTTAGCGTGTTTACTTTTATTCACATCAAAACACCTTTTCCTCATTCTGACAGAAACATAATCTCTGTGAGTTTGTTTCTCCGGCTCCCAAATTGGTCGCGATGGTGTCTAGCTGTATTTAGAAAACATGGCTGGGAAAGTATGATGATCCAGATGTCCCACAATATGTTTGAGTAGAGAAGCCTCTTGTTTGCGCCAATAACAGGAATATATATCTGTGAAGATGTGCCTAGCCGATTTCAGGGCCGTAGCCAGGATTTACTGAGAAGTGGTTCGCCTTCACTTCAAAAGGGCACATCACGGGGGTCGCTGTAAGGGGCAAATAGGGGGTTCGCTTCAGTTTGAAAAGGACATTTATCTGAGAAAAATATATAATATTTCCGAAAGGGGGGTTCGCCCGAACCAATAAAACCGCCTTGACTACGGGCCAAGGATTTACTACTAAAGCAGTTTATCCAGGATTTGAGACCTTCGTGCAAAATGACATGAAGGGGGAAAATATCAGGCGGACAGGATAGCCTTTTATACCGAAAACATCGGCTAAGGAGTCTATTTTTTTTTTGTTGCTGACCCCTTTAGCCCGAATCACTTATACAGACCGAAAAGGAAAAAAATAAATAAGCCGTCAGTCGCTCGAGATCTTTAACTGCACACCGACACGGCGTGGGGAATTGAGACGGAGGCACAAAACGTATTTTATCGAATAAATAATATAATTTGGCATCTCCAGCACGGCCCAAGTCAACCACCTAATGACTCCTTTAATTAGATGGAATCTGCCATCAAACACGGATTTTGGCATTTTGTCGTGTTTCTTTCGCCATAGTTTACAGGAACATGCGCAGAATGGGGTTGACCTTTTGACTCACGTCATCAAGAACCAATAGCGACGTATGTTTATTCACGTGATCAGAAAGGTGTCACGAGATCAAGGTCATATTCTCACAAGATGTCAGAAAGGCGCGAAAACGTTAAAATCAATGGAAGTTTTTTCTCACACATCTGATCACATTTTGTCAGCATCAAAACAGTCATGAGAGATGGTACATGGTTAAAGAAGCTCAGGTCGGTCAAACTGTACCAAGTTGGCATATTTTTTCTCTCCCGTTTCGTTATTTTCGTCAGCGAAATTTCGCGAGTTAAATTTTTATCGCGAAAATTTAACCCACCCTCGATCTGGGCTGTGATATGATTGCCACGCCCCTTACCTATATTCGCCTATCACAGCCAGAGTTTCTGGGTTATCTGTAATATTGAAATGAACTGTATAGTCCTAGAGATGTCATAAACCGGATTGTCTAGTCTCAGCAGAGAAACTACTGGCCAGTATGAAGCGGCAGGCATCATGTCCATGAATACATCCATGATGTTGATGATCGTCGATTTCTGTAATTGAGTAAATAAACCGATTGAATCTCTTGACTGGCTTCACACTGATGGGCGGGAGAGGGATTTCGTCACTAGTTGTCGTCGATCTAATCCGACACGTAGCGCCTACAAGATATTTTATATAATACTGATTTCTATTGAACGCGACGTTAAGCCTTAATTCTCTCTCTCTCCATCTAGTCTTTTCAGTGAATTTAACGGAGCGTTGTAAACAAAAAGTCCCTGAATTTAAGGAATATTCCGCTGATGTTATAGTGGAAGGAAATGTATTTCATATCATGGTGAGGTTTCTGTTGTACGTGTTTCAGTGTACATGTTACAATTATTGCACAGTGTCACAAGTGTATACGAGATAGACGAGGGGGCGGTTACGAGTCGCAGACGAGTAACGCCCCCGAGTCTGTCGAGTATACACGCGTGACATTGTGCAATAAGGTGCTTGTATCATGGTACGTCAATCACTGCTGAGGGGCTGTCCATATAAGACAGAGGAGATTATTTTTATTGGCCGATACTGTATTGTCCAATCAGATATTGCTTACATTTTTTTCGCGCCAAACTGTAATTGGGATTTCCTGTTTCCTGTCAGCCAGTGCTCCATTGTTTTTTTGATATGCAAACACGCATAGACACGTACCGGATTAACATCGAAATATGTCGTCCGCCGCCGAGTTTGGTACAATTAATTTGCACGATTTAGATTTCCTGAGTTTCGATGGTGATGATATCCAACTGTCTCAAGTATGTGAAGACCTTGAGAAGCAACATGAAATGTTTGATGAACTAGGAAACTTGTCACTTACGCAAACTGTAACAAAATACGAATTGGAAGATCCTGAAGAAGTTGCATCTAACTTTTATGGGGATTTTAACGTGGAATTCAACGACATGGGTGACAAACCGGACATCGATCCCACAGAAGTAGCAAATAAAATGTTCGCCGATCCGATGATTGAATTCATGGACACGTGTAACAAAACGGACGTCGATTCCACAGACGTCGCAAACAAGATGTTCGCCAATCCGATGACTGAATTCATGGACACAGGTGACAAAACGGACGTCGACTCCACCGTAGTCGCATGCAAGAGGTTCGCGGATCAGATGACTGACGACGAAATCAAAGAAATGCTAGAAAATCAGGAGAACGTCAACACGAGGAAGAACACGGCGTGGTCTTTTCGGGTGTTTCAAACATGGACAGAACACCGTTCGCGGGATGGCAATGGACACGTGCCGGAACTAAAAGAAATGTCGGCTGACGAGATGAATATTTTTCTGGGTAAATTCATACTCGAGACAAGAAAGCAGGACGGGAATCCTTACCCCCCAAAATCTTTGTATCTTATTGTTTGCGGACTGCTCCGGTATCTTCGAACCCAAAAGGTTTACGACAAAAACTTTTTGGATCCAAAGGATCTAAAGTTTTCAGATTTTCGAAAAATTTTGGATGCTAAGATGAAGGAATTATTGTCGATGGGGTTCGGGACAAACGTGAAGCAAGCCGATCCGCTGCTACCGGAAGATGATGAAATTCTTTGGGAGAAAAGAGTTTTCGGACTCAAGAATGCTCTATCCTTACAACACACAATGTTTTTCTATGCTTGCAAACTTTTTGCTTTGAGAGGACACGACGAGCACCGTGCACTGATGTGCGAACAGTTCACAGTTGGCAAGGATCAGAGGGGAAAATACGTTGAGTTCATCGGGAGGGCAAATAAAACCTACAAGGGAGGACTAAAGGACCTGGAAATCCCTAACAAGAGGACAAGGCAGTACTGCCAGGAAGGTAAAAAATTTCTGTCGTCTTATTTTATTTTTCTGTTGCTGTTTTTTAGGGTTGGTTTCTGTCTTGTTCAGATCTTAAAATGATATGGCGGAATTAATGAATGCTCATAATAAGTCGCGTTGCTAAGACATAGCTTTCGATCAAAAGAAGTTAATATTTTGAGAAATATTAGTGTACCGTCCTTAATACTCTTAGGACCTTTATGAATTGAAATTCTGGAGCAATATTTTCTCGCAAATTTGACCTTGTGCGCTTAAAAGTGTATACACCGTTTGGTCTATTTATTATATTCAGCATAAATTTATACTAAAATTATTGCCTCAATGTATTCATCTCCTGTAATTTTAGTTTATTCACAAATTACTTTCCTTGTGGTATACCGTAGTACAATTATACTGACATTTTTTCCTCACTGTCCGTATATAACAATTGTCTTTCCTTCAAGGGCGCATTTTAGCACGTGCTTTGTCTGGCGTTGTATGTTTTTTTTTAAACCAAATTGCTTTTGGGCGATTCAGCCAATCAAAAGTCATCCTCTCCAGCGTTATCATCCATTAATGCCGTATATGTAGTTGACTGACAGGCAGGTTTAACGCTCTTGCAACAACAAGCACGTGGGTGTCGGCTTCATGTTGATAAAAATGTTTCGTTTGTTATTTGTCAGGTGACCGATGTATAGCTGATCTCTTTGACGCGTATCTGACTGCTCTTGGAGGAAATGGCCTGTTCTATCGCCGACCGTTGGCGGGTCTTCCCATTCGCTACGGAAACCAGGCCGTCGGGGTCAACAAATTGAAAGAGATGATGAAAGAGATATCTGAGTTGGGTGGTCTTCAGGGAACTTACTCCAACCACAGCGGAAAACGAACATGTGCCACGCAATTATATATGGCAGGTGTCGACGAACAAGAAATAATGCGTCGCACGGGGCATAGGTCTGAAAGGGGGGTCAGAAAATACAAGATGTCTTGTCCGCAAATACAGCAGAAAGTATGCGCCGCTCTTGATCCACCAGTTTCAAAGAAACGGAAATCCGCAGAAGCAGATACAGAAAACGATCTCTCGGCATGCTCAGAAAATAAATGCAATACCCTGGCGCGTTGTGAAGATGTTGGAAAGAGCAGTGCAGGCAAGGAAGATGTCCTCCGCGAAATGTCTAACTGCAATCTTTCCAGCCGACCATATTTTTCCAACTGCAACGTCTCATTTAATTTTAAGTAATCATTTAATTTTAAGTAATCCGACTGAATTTGTACTGAAATGCTCAGTTGTGAACACGTGACCCTGAAATAGTTTTCGTTCTTAATTTTACAGTAATTGTGCTAATACTGAAATGCTAACTGTTGTGAACACGTGACCCTGAAATAGTTTTCGTTCTTAATTTTACAGTAATTGTGCTATGATTGTGTTAAAATATGCAGTTTGCATAAATGGAGGACTGTCAGATGATTTTAGTTGCAGGAAAGGACGATTTCCTCCACGATCTGTAACCTTACCAGCGGCGCTTATTTTTTCCAGTGCAACGTCTATAAGTAATCCGATTGAATTTGTGAACACGTGAACCGAATATAGTTGTGCAGAACTTTGTTCTATGATTATTGAAGTGTGCAGTTTGCATAAACTGAGGACTGTCACATAATTTTAGTGTTGAATTAAATTTCATACGGTATGTTTTTTTTATTTTGATGTCTTGTGTTTGTGTGCTTTCTTCATTGTAATTTCCTTGCCTTGCTATTTTTAAGGCTTGTGTCATGGTTGTGGTGTTTTTCCTTTGAAGTTGGTGGTTCAGTAATTCCCCAACCAGAGAGGGGGCGGGGCTTAGCCGTGCGGTATCTTCCACATTCGGTAAGTTAATGCCTGTACATTAACTTACAGAATGTGGAAGATACCGCACGGCTAAGCCCCGCCCCCTCTCTGGTTGGGGGAATTACTGAACCACCAACTTCAAAGGAAAAACACCACAACCATGATACAAGCACAGATTCAACTTAAACCACGATCTTGAATATTCTGCTATTATATGACATTAGATTTGATCAACAGATCGATATTTTATGGGATATTATGGATAATAACAAACTTGACGAGTTAAAAAACACTGTTGGCTATACTCATCTGAAAAGCCAGAAACGTTTCGATCAGGCCATGATCAGAAGTCTGCTTACTGAAAGTGTTGACATCACATTGACTCTGGTCCAAATGATTCAGAGAGATGTTACCTTATCTGAATTAGGGAGTACAGAGAGATACCAGTTGTGTGTCAAATCAGACTACCTCTAAGCAATTCTATGATTCATACGTTAATCCTATTCACAGTGGTGTGGATCTGAACTTTACACCAAGTGAGGAAATAGTAAATGAATTCACAGATAACGAAAGTAATCAGTCTTGTAGTAAAAAAGCTACCCCGGATCCGAAAAAGAAAAAAAAGGAGAAAACCTTTATATCCAATTATTTTTAGGATGACACTTTCTCAGTGCGAGACTCGAACCCGCGTCCTTAGAGTTTGGCACCAGATCGCCAGCAGTAAATGCAAGCAGCCTAGATCACTTGGCCACCTCAGCTTCCACAAAAGAGCAAGTTCGGAGATCGGAGTCTAGACTACGTACATTTACTACCCCTCTGATGGACAAAACCTTGGCTATGGAAACCGACAAGAAGCCTAAAAAAGGCGATACCACCTCCACTCCTACCAACGATTCACCTGTGCTCTCTGATGAGTATTGTGACTGTATTGAACGTCCCTCGAAAGGGGAGACTTCTTTGAACAAAAGGTCGAACGTCTTGTTAGAACAAAAGAGGGATCAAGACATTTATAATAAAAAAATAATAAATAAAGAAAAGAAAAATGAAAAGAAAGCTCCGAAATAATTAACCAAAAGAAAATTCTATATAATGGCCATATTAACCTTCTATTAGGGACTCCAGTAAGAGTTTCATTTAACTTTCAGTTGTTTAATTCTGGTCATTTCAAAGCTGAAATTATTACAAGACTAATGCAGTTTGAATTATCATAATCGAATGAATATTGACGAAGGTAGAGCTGCCTGAAGTTAACTGTTTCGCGGGAAATGAAGTACCCATAATGCAGTGCGTAAAGCACATATACCAGGGTATAGCAATGGCACCGAAATAGGGTAATAAATGACAAGACAAACACTAATTTAATTTTATATTCTATTCATCGCATTCTGATGAAATTTGTCACATTTATTCGCTGGTTCCGATACACGCGGAAAATGTTTTCACAGCAGCTGTATGGACATTTTGAACCTATTTGCATAAATTTGCATATGATGCAGTTCATTATATCAAAAATATCCCAGAAATTGTAAAACACATGTTTTCATGTCAACCACTTTCCAGTACATTGCATTCACATCAAGAACAATATTACATTCTTCCAAAGACTAGTGAAACTTATACAGGAAATGCATAACTGGTACATGAGTGGCCTATTACAAATAGCTAATTTACATAAATTTGCATATTCAGGAATAACCATATTGAGGCTACACTGAATACATTCATGGGTGACCGGGTGCTGTACTGACTGGGCTGATCAGTGTCCAGAATAATAGGAACTGTGGACACTCTCGTGTTCTGGCACATGTAGGCACCGTCGTGATATGACTGAAACAATGTTGAAAACGACGTTAAATCCTACTCACTCACCCCATTCAGTGTTTAGAACTATTATTATGGACATTGTCCAAAAATAAATTTAAACAATCTGTTACGGAGAGAAGCGATAGTTGTGACAGGGTTGGTCCATGTCTCTAACTAACTTGCATAAATTTGCATATGATGCCTTTTCTAATATAAAAAAGTCTGGAAATTAAAATACATGTTTTCACGTGGACTGCATTTCAACCCATTGCAATCACAGCAACAATCCTACATTCTTCCAAAGTGATCCTTCTGCAGAAAATGCATAACTGGTAAATGATCAATCTATTTTTATAGCTATTTACAAAAATTTGCATATTCAGCAATAGCCAAAATGAAGATGCAAAACTGCAGTATCACTTGATATGTTCTGTTTTGATGTAGGGACTCCAGTAGAACTGCTCGTAGTCGGGCGAAAATATGTTGTCCAGTATTGACTTGTATAAATCTTGTATTTTCTTCAATACGGCTTATTGTTTCTAAGTTTTCACTGAGAATGCTGCTGAATTTTTATTATGAAAATTATTATAGTGTAGGATACCTTATAAGAAATCGTTAATTGAACGTGTCAACTTTCGTAATGTGGGCTACCCGCTTCAGTGCATGGACATCGTTTTTTCACACATATCGTCAGCTTCTCGATTTTCCCGAAGGTGAGCCAATGAAAATCTGTCTGTCAATAGTACCATCTTGTAGCCAATGAAATTCTGTGTAAGAATATTTTAGCGTCAGTTCCGGGTTAATTTTGTCGGTCCACATGTGATGGATGAAAAACTTTGGTATTGGAGTTCTAGCTACTTTTTACCCGACGGGTGAGATTGCTGATTTTGGTTGGAAGTACATAGCCGTCATCCACCAGACAGAGGATACATGGTAAAATGTTCTGAATATTAAAATCTTCATCCTGAAGTGCATCATGTAATGCATTTTAAAAGCAGTAAGTCAGGGAAATGTCATTACACGCTGAAAATCCTGTAAGCTCGCCTCGTTTTTCATTAAGATGTCTACATTGTTCACGATACTGGAAATTATCCGTTCCATGTTTGTATATACCACAACAAAAATCTAAATCCCAGATAAGGCTGATGGTAATTAACTGGTGCAGCTACATTTGGGACGACTGGATGGTAATTTAAAATGTTGGCTTAAACGCTTTCCAAAATGTAAACGAATTTCGATGAGTTGTAGCAATCCTCATTTAGACGGGTTTAGATGAGTGATCGCGTAACCCATGAAGTTCTGCAACAGCGCTATGTGGTGTTGATATTTATTGGCATACCGAAACACCAAGGAACAAGATAATGTACCAGAAAACAGTTCGGGTGTCCCGCTCCCGGGGTGTTCAGTAATGTTTGGAAAAGTTCCGGGATCCACCATCTTTACAACTCGAGGTTGAAAAGACATAAATACGTGGGGGAATACATCCGTACAATGATCCACGTCAATAAATTCGGGATTCCTCACCATGCTGATGTTTGCTTAACTTGCGGCATGTTCGGAGAAAATAATATTTCCCTTTCATTTGGGCACGAGAATGTGGGGTAGCTGCTGCATTGTGCAACATTGTTGCATGAGGAATATTCTCCGTCCAGCATCTGCGACCCCGAGGGAGAGTTTTGCAAGCCGATGGATGCCATCAGCAGCTAAGCCCGGTGAGCAGGTTTCTCAAATGCAGAAAAATATGTACGTGACGATATACTCTAGATGACATGTACAAGTAGAGAAGTTAAAGAAGAAAATGTAGAATATACAGTTGATGAAGCAAGTGTGTCCTGTTCTGTTGAGACCTATTGATCCATCATGGTTATTCAAGTGTTTGTATTGAAAGTCCTATGAAAACAGGGTGAAGCTGTTGGTCAAGAAAGTATATGTAACACACCAGCTTAAACTACTACACTGAATGAGGGGAAAGGTTGGGGGGGGGAGAAGGGTCGGTGTTGACAAAAATATTGCTTAAATATGTAAAACGGGTCAATGGGCAAAATTTACAAACTCCTTTTATGTAAGTGGGTAATTATTTGCAATTGCATAAAGTTCAATTTCTTGTGAATTTGGTGAAATATAAATAATACAACAGGGTGTACTAAGTCGAGAGTACAGGTCACCGTATTATCTAACTAAAGAGAGAGGAGGCATCTCCGAGATTATTGTCCTACCGAGCAGCATGTGATAATACATACATGATAAGGTGATGGGGTGTGTGTGGGAGAGTGAGTGAATGAATACGATTTAAACGGGGCGGGGGGGGGGGGGTAGATATTCATTGGCAGCAATTATAATATAAAGCTATAAATTATTATGAATTTATATTACAATAAAATGTTTATGATTAATCATACAGCATGTGATAGGTGGACGACAGGCTCTAGGAAACGTTGTGGGTGGAGGCATGCAGTGCTATAGTGTTAACTAAAATATTAAAACCGATGAGTCTGTTAAATTATGGGTAGTCAAAATGTCAAACATCCATGGGCGCAAAACAACACATTTTACATGGTTTGGAGTAAATTGGTTCCTGAAATCCCTATACTGCATTTGGAACAGGCCAGCCCCTCGGGTCAGCGTGGGGTCAACAATCCTTGGGCAGCTGAGCAATAGATGAGTTTATCCAGCGGGATGGCATGGCTATAACAAGAAAATAATGTGAACGATTCAGAGAACAATTTACGAATAAACTGAAAGAAATTTAGTCATTCCAGCAGATTCTGGGGCTAATTTGCTGCGTAATTTCCCGAAATTCACTCACTGAACACTGGGACGCATCAACGAAGACAGGCGCCATTTTGGATTTTCCATAAGATCGTGAAGTTTTGATATGATGTAAAAAATGACGAAATTTGAAAAAGAGCTGGCCAATAATATGAAAAATATTTAGGTTTATACTTTTACCGACTGATTCACATGCAACTCGAACAGAGATACGTACCCAAGTGCTAGAAATATCAAAGTTTTCCATCCAGACACATGTGGACCGACAAAATTAACCCGGAAATGACGCTAAGAATTTCATTGGCTACAAGATGGTACTATTGACAGACGGATATTTTCATTGGCTCACCTTTGGAAAAATCGAGAAGCTGGCGATATGTGTGAAAAAATGATGTCCGTGCGCTGAAGCGGGCAGCGCATATTACGAAAGTTGATACGTGCAATTAACGATTTCTCATAGAAGTATCCTACAGTGCAATAATTTTCAAGATAAAAATAAAGTAGCATTCCCAGTCAACAACGAAGAAACAATATTTTGTTAAGATTCCATAAGTTTTATTGAAGAAACTACAAGATTTAAACAAGTCAATAATGGACAAAAAAGTGTTTTCACCCGACTACGGGCAGTTCTACTGGAGTCACTACTTCTATATCTTGGCTTGGGCAGTTTTGTCATTTCCTTACGTATACACGATTAACCCACGAATATTTACTAAAACAGGAGCCGGTCCCAAGGTGTAATCCATGCCATGTAGGTCTCGCATTGAAACATGTTCTCATAGACTGCATAGATTTTAAGATTGTAAGAGATTCTTTTCATCGAGCAGCTACGCTGGAAGATCTTTTTAGCAGAGTAGAAGAAGATTGTATTTTAGATTATTTGAGAGAGATTGGTTTGTTGTACAAATTTTAATGTTTGTACCTGTTTCAACGCATTAGTTTATCGAGTTGTTGAATTGAATACTTAGAATTTTGTTTGATCGTCGCTATATAGCTGAAATATTGCTGAATGCCACGTTAAACTTGAATTCTCTCTCCGTTTATCAAGCGTTTGAGACTTTCGTGCAAAATGACATGAAGGGGGACAATATCGGGCGGACAGGTTAGCCTTTCATACTTGTAATATTGACATGAACTATATAGCTCTAGAAATGTCACAAACCGGATTATGGCCCTGAATACATCCATGATGTTGATGATCGTCGATTTCTGTAATTATAGTAAATTAACCGATTGCATCTCTTTGACTTTCTTCACGCTGATGGGCGGGAGAGGGATTTCATCACTACTTAGAATTTTGTTTGATCGTCGCTGTATAGCTGAAATATTGCTGAACGCGACGTTAAACCTTATGTCTCTCTCTCTCTCTCTTTTCAGTGAAATTAACGGAGCGTTGTAAATAGAAGTTCGTGGAAATATTCCGCTGATGTTATAGCGGAAGGATATGTATTTCATATCATGGTGATGTTTCTGGATGTACGTGTTTCAGTGTACATGCACAATTGTGTAGCTTAGCATACCTTAGGGCTCATTGACCGATTGGAATGGAAGGCCCGTGCTCCTTCACCACTCCAGACAGTTGTTTTCATCATTATAATAATTTCACCTTCCCCTTTTCCTAAAATTACAACCAAAACACCAATGCACACGATAGATAATCTAGTCTAAAGCTGTGATATCATGCGATAGCAAAAATATTCCTCATATATCATGCTCAATGCAAATAGGCATTCCCTTTTTATGCGAACAGTGTAAATTTGAAGCTATGACTAAATGAACATCATACTTAAAGAATTGTTCTCCCTAATCCACACATGAGCTGGTCATGTGGCCTGGTCACATGATCATTTGGGGCTAGCTGGCTTTGGAGAATGAAATGTCCCGAATGTAGAAAAACATGTATACTCTCCCATGTTAAAATAGGTGTATAGTCTCCCAGTACATGTATGCTCCAGTACATGTATGCTATGTTAAACACAGTACATGTATTTTAAGAAAGGAGGACATGGTTATAATGGAGGGTTATTTGAGGGTATCTCCCCATTTCACAAATGATAAAAAAAGTAGACGGTGTGTTTATAATTGTATATTTAAAATATATTAAGTTAAATATATAGGGGATTTTGTGTGTTTAAAAAGATAAAATGTATACTTCTAAACTGCAGAGGTTTTTCCTGGTGATTTTTCAGCGTATTCTATCGGTCGTGTGGGTTTTTTTCGTGTTTTAAATTGGTTTTTGCTCAAAAGTTAGATTAGAAGTGCATCGATCGGAAGATCTGGTTGGCCCTGTAAAGGGGTTTCTCATGTCCGGGAGCATTCGGGTTAGGGATGTGGTCTTGGTGAACGTTGCAGGTTATTCCAGGAAGCTTTTTCCACTCGGACAGTAGTCCAACACCAATTGCATCTGTAATGCCCGTATGGAGGGCATTTCGGTATCTCGAAACTGTCTTTTTACCTTCTGGTAGATGAAACATTTTAGCGTAGTTAAATGTAAACATGGTTTCAGACTGGGATGAATTCTGGCTTCTAGACGATGAATGCTCTCTGTAAAAGATTGTGAAATAATGTGAATATTACCATGCTTTATGCGAAAAAAACAGTGGCATCTACTCTCAAATTTCATTGGTCCGTCAAAGAAGTGTCTGATTGACGTATGTAAGATTTTAAGTTGGAGAGAGTGACTTTTTTTAAGGTGTCTTTCGCAAGAAGCTTTGGAGAATGAAATGTCCAGAATGTAGAACAACATGTATATGTTATAGGTGTATTGTCTCCCAATACATGTATGCTATGTTAAACACAGTACACAGAAACGTTTCGATTAGACGATGTAGGATCGGACATACACCAATAACAAACCAATTAATTACTAAAAGAGGAGCCGGTCCCAAGGTGTATTCCATGTCATGAAGATCTCACCGTGAAACATATTCTCATAGACTGCATAGATTTCAAGATTGTAATAGGTGCTTTTTATCGAGCAACTAAGCTGGAAGATCTTTTTAGCCGAGTAAAAGAGGATTGTATTTTAGATTATTTGAGAAAGATTGGTTTATTGTACAAATTTTAATGTTTGTGCCTGTTTTAACGCATTAGTTTACTGAGTTGAATTGAATTTTGTTTGATCGTCGCTATATAGCTGAAATATTGCTGAATGCGACGTTAAACCTTAATTCTCTCTCTTCTTATCGAGCTGCTACGCTGGAAGATGATTTTAGCTGAGCAAAAAGATTGTATTTTATATTATTTAAGAGAGATCGGTTTGTTGTTCAAGTTTTAATGTTTGTACCTGTTTCTACTGCATTAGTTTACTGAGTTAGTAACTTGAATACTTAGAATTTTGTTTGATCGTCGCTATATAGCTGAAATATTGCTGAACGCGACGTTAAACCTTAATTCTCTCTCTCGCTCTCGTCACTAAAATAACGAGGAAAGAATTTCTCCTATTTATTCTTAAATACTCCCCAAATGTGGGGCAGATTGCTTTAGTTATGCGGAAAAAACACGAAGTTCTCCATTCTAAACCGTCTGTAACACATCCACCGGTTCAAACTTGTTACAGACGTTCGCCCAATCTGAAAAAAAACATTTTGGTTCGCGCGAGACTTCAAATATGGTCCATGTCTAAACCATGAACAATCACTGATTTTTTGTATAGATGGCGCTGTACTTCTGGTCATACGGGTCTTGTAGCCTTCTTTCGATTTGGTCGCCATTTGCAATTTATTTCAAACGCTGAGATATTTTGAACTAAGCAGATGTGTTTCACTCTGTTTTGAACACTAATTATTTTATCCGGTAGTCTTACTGGGCTTGTGTGCATTGAACTCTGGTTCTTTTAACAGTTTCTTAGCGTGTTTACTTTCTTCATTTTCACATCAAAAAATCTTTTCACTCCTTTCTGACAGGGACGCAATCACTGCCGGTTTCCCCGGCGGGAGCTCGGATGTAGTGAGATTAGGGGTCGGACGTGTTCACGCTTCGCTCTGAATTTGTCTTAATTTTGCGGATTTTAGCCGATCTTAGCTCTGTTCTTCTGTGTATTATATTTTGTGAATACTTTTGACAAGTACCTGTGGGGAAATTTTGGAATTATTTCTCAGTTCTTTTGCTGCTCAGGTTTTTTTTTTGTCTTTGTCGGTTCGAGAGGGCAGAGAGCTGCCATTACTACCGCCTCGGTCTTTGTGACTGAAACGGTCGGCAGGTTGTTTTCTGTCTCTCTTCCCCTTTCTCTGTTTGTTCGCTGTATGTAAATATTTCGTATTCTTCTGGTGTATATATTTTCTTGTGGCTTGGTTTAGTTTGTAGTTGGTTCGTTCGGTTTAGCTTAGGTCGATTTGCACATAATATTTGTGTATATCATGGTGGGTTGAATACATGTACCATAGTGATGATATATGACTGCGTTCTTGGCTAAGCCCCGAGTTTACTGCTGTGCGCTAGTCTTTGTTCTCCGTTCTTTTGTTCCTCGGTGTTTCCAGGCAACTGGCAGAGCTTAGAACTGGGCTATTGTTCTGTCTGGACCCTAGTGTATTGTTGTACTGTTTATATATTGTATACACCTTTGTAGTGAGGCTCCCTTCGGGGGGGTCTTCAATGTTTACTCTGTGGGGAGGCACGCTGTTTGGGTGTGTGCTTGTCACTATTTGTAGTTTGTAGTTGTATTGAGACTCCCTAGTGGGACTTTGAATTTTTATGGCGTTTGGAAAGTTTGATAGGTCACCGAGCCTAAAACTCCTAAGCTTAGACAAGGCTAATGCGATTGATATACATCGCGCATTAAAAGTCACTGTTGTATCAGGACGGTCCGTCCTTACATGTCTGGTACGGGTATCAAATACCCTGTGGAACGTCACGCTAGCAAATGAAATTTCCAAAACTCGCCTAATGCTGGAAGGCATTCGCGTTGGAGATCAACGTGGTCATTTTGAGGAAATAGATCCAGAGAAATTCCTAGTAAAGATGAAAGGACCGTGCGATTTCCCAGATTCTGCGATTAGAACAGCAATTGAATTCTATGGTCATACACGATTAACCCATGAATATTTACTAAAACAGGAGCCGGTCCCAAGGTGTATTCCATGTTTTGAAGATCTCGCGGTGAAACATATTCTCATAGACTGCATAGATTTTAAGATTGTAAGAGATAGTTTTTATTGGGCAACTACGCTCGAAGATCTTTTTAGCCGAGTAAAAGTGGATTATATTTCAGATTGGTTTGTTGTACAAATTTTTATGTTTGTACCTGTTTTAACGCATTAGTTTACGGAGTTGTTGATTGAATACTTAGAATTTTGTTTGATCGTCGCTGTATAGCTGAAATATTGCTGAATGCGACGTTAAACCTTAATTCTCTCTTTCTCTCTCACAAGGTGTATTCCATGTCATGAAGATCTCACGGTGAAACATTCTCATAGACTGCATAGATTTTAAGATTGTTAGAGACACTTTTTATCGAGCAGCTTCGCTGGAAGATCTTTTTAGCCGAGTAAAAGAAGATTGTATGTTAAATTATTCGAGAGATTGGTTTGATGTACAAATTTTAATGTTTGTACCAGTTTTTACGCAATAGTTTACTGAGTTGAATTGAATCCTTAGATTTTTGTTTGATCGTTGCTGTATAGCTGAAATATTGCGGAATGCGATGTTAAACCTTAATTCTCTCTCTCTGTCTGTAAATATTTCGTATTCTGCTGGTGTATATATTTCCTTGTTGGTTTAGTTTGTAGTTAGTTTTTCGTTCGATTTGGCTTAGGTCGATTTGCACACATTTGTGTATATCGAGGTGGGTTGAATACATGTACCACAGTGAAGGTATATGGCTGTGCGTTGTAGGCTTAGCCCTGAGATTACAGGTGTGCGCTAGTCTTTGTTCTGTTCTTTTGTTCCTCGGTGTTGCCAGGCAAATCGCAAGAAATAGAGCTGGGCTATTGTTATGCCTAGACCTGGGGTTCTCTTAGGGAGAGAGTATATTGTTAAGTGACACTGGTTGTAGTATACACCTTTGGGGTGAGGCTCCCTCGGGGGCTAGTGAATGTGTACTCCATGGGAGAACACGCTGTTGAAGTGTCTTTGTAGTTGTAGTGAGACTCCCTAGTGGGAGTTTTTTAACTATGGCGTTTAGAAAGTTTAATAGATCCCCGAGTCTAAAACTCCTAGGCTAAGAGAGGGTTAATGCGATTAATATATATCGCGCATTAAAAGACACTGTTGGATCAGGACGGTCAGCCGTTACAGGTCTGGTACACAGTTGGAGCAGGACGGTCAGCCATTACAGGTCTGGTGCATTACGCGTTGATCAGCGCGGTGAGCTTGAGGAAAAAGAACCAAGGAAATTGATGCGACTTCCCAGACTCTGCGATTAGAACTGCAGTTGAGTTCCATGTATTGCATTTTAGATTATTATTTAGATTTATATTGTTGTACAAATTTTAATGTTTGTATCGCTTTTTACGCATTAGCTTACTGAGTTTGTTGAATTAAATACTTAGAATTTTGTTTGATCGTCGCTATGTAGCTGAAATATTGCTGAATGCGACGTTAAACTTTAATTCTCTCTCGCACATATCAAAACACTTTTTCCCCATTCTGGTAGGAACACAATCGCTGCCGGTTTGTTTCCCCGGCTCCCAAATTGGTCGCTATGGTGTCAAACGGAATCAAATTATTTCCACCAGCTTTATTTAGAAAACATGGTTATGAAAGTATGATGATTTTGTTATGTTCGAGTAGAAACGCCACTTGTTTGCGTCAATATCAGGAATATATATTTGTGAAGATGTGCCCAGCCGGATTTACTACTAAAACAGGATATCAGAGGTTTGAGACCTTCGTGCAAAATGACATAAAAGGCGACAACATCGGGCGGACAGTTGAGCCTTTTTCATACTTGTTATATTGACATGAACTATGTAGCTATATAAATGTCGCAAACGGGATTGTCCAATATCAGCAGAGAAACTATTGGCCAGTATGAAGCGGCAGGCATCATGGCCCTGAATACATCAATGATGTTGATGATCCTCGATTTCTGTAATTAGAATAAATTAACCGATTGCATGTCTTTGACTGGCTTCACACTGATGGCATCAGGTTTTTTATACAGCTGGTTCTAAAGATGGTGGGAGAGTAGGATGTGCTACTATCTTTAGCTCCAAACCTAAAACCTCTCGACTACCAGGTAGAAGTTCGATATTCACTGCAGAAGCAAAAGCTCTATTCTCGGCTTTGTGAGGTATTAGGTCCACTAAATGGAAAAATGTCCTTATTCTCAGATTCACTCTCATGCCTTCAAGTGATTAAAAGTGGAACTTCAACTCGTCCAACAATGTGGAATATTCTGTAATTATATGGCCAAATTTGATCAACAGATTGAAATTGTTCTGTTGATTGCATAGTCAAGTTGACATCAAAGGTAATTCTGAGGCGGAAAATTGGCTACGGCAGTCCTAAATCTTGATGTTTATCCTGTTGGTCACCCATACAGCGATATCAGACCTATCTGGGCTTGTGTGAGAAAGGTGTTTCAATCTGCATGAAATTCTGTGAACAATAACAAACTTCACTGGTTAAAAAAAACTGTAGGCTAAACTCATCTGAGCAGCCGGTAACGTTTCGATCAAACCATGATCAGGTGATGCAAAGTCGACAATACAAGATCAACTCACGAACATTTACTGAGAAAGAAAGAGTCAGTCTCAAGGTGTAATCCATGTCACGAAGATCTCACAGTGACACATTTTTATCGACTGTACAAATTTGAAGATTGTAAGAGAGTTTTTTTTATCTAGCAGCTACTTAGGATCTATTCAGTCTGGTAAAAGAAGATTGTATTTTAGGTTATTTGAGAGAAAACGGTTTGTTATATAATTTTTTTAGCATGTACATGTGTGGTGGATTACTAAGTTATAAAATACTTTTGATTTTGTTTGATCGTCGCTGTATAGCTGGGATAATAAAGAGAGCTGCAAAGGAAAAATTCTTGAGGGTTTCATGCAAGTAATTCCTTGTGTATTTTTAATGGTGGTTCTTATACAATTTGTCCTCAGCTCATGGAACCTATTCAGCATTAGATATCTCACTTTGCGACCTTCCTATACTTCCTATACAAGAAGAATTTTCTTGGTCTGTTCATGGTGATCTTTGTGGGAGTTTTGAGAGATCAAATTGGCTGCATTTTGAAAAGCTTTGTGTATAAAATCTACAAATGAACTCTTTCACCAATATTCCTGATCCTATACATTTATTCTCGGGTATGCGCGGGTGGTGGTGGGTGTCCGGTAGGCATCGGTTCCTGTTGCTTCAATGTATTTTGTGTATATCGCTTTGTCTTTATTGCACCATGTAAGTGTCCTGTCCGTGTCTTGTGTGCTGCCATCAGTGTTTTATAGGGAGGATGGAGGGTGTCTGTTTCCATGCTGCTTCACAGATTTCTTCTTTGAAGTATTGGGCTGGGTGGTGCTTATTTGGTTCGTCGCAATATAGCTGAAATATTGTTGAAAGCGACGTTAAATTATATTCACTCCCTCACTTCTCAGGTATGCTGATTGCAATTGCCAACGAAACCATACCCACATCTTCAGCAGTTGCACAGATTAAAAATAATGGTTTAACGATGATGTAAAGATGCAAGGAAATGAAGAAAGTTGAACGGTGCTTCCGCCAATATCCTAATCCTGAAAGTTTGAAATATCTCAGAGTTACTTGAGCTAAAGCTCGTAGCGCCAAGAATATTGGAAAAAATTATGTTTCTAAAATCAATACAGATACTCGTATTACGAAGTTGGGAACATCATTCACCAAATCAAATCCAGTATTCATCATCTTAATGATGCAAATTAGGTTATAACTGACACTGTAAATTACAAACAAATGAGGTGAAACAATTGCCAAAAACATAGGTCAGAAAATCCTGCACCTAAATTTCAAAATTTCCTCAAAGAAGAGTGAAATACAATTTTTCTCCGATAAGCGTGAAGGCTATGTTTTTTTTTTCAATGAACGAACTTCATGCTTCTCTCATGAAAGCAAACGATTTTGCTGCATGCCCTGATAATATTAGTTACCAATTTCTGAAATATCTACCCGAATCTTCTGTAGAAATCATATTACACATATTCCACAGATTTTGGGTAACAGAAGACTCTCACCGTCATGGCATAATGTCGTTGTCATACCAGTATCAAAGCCTCGCCGTAACCATACAGACGTTGGTAATTATTGTCCGATTTCACGGACTAGCTTTGTTTCTAAAACAATGGAACGCATTGAAACTGAAAAACTTACTGATATTCAAGCTGGTTCCCTTAAAAATAGAAGTATCTTTGACCATTTAATCAGACTTGATTCGCCAAGGATGAACATGTGCTTTTTCTTTTCAGAAAAAAATACGATGATACTGCATGGAAATACTAAACAATCTTCCATGATATGGGATTTAAGGGTCGTTTACCCGTTTGTTTTTACACAATTCAATAGACAATTTCAAGTTAGGTTGGGTACAACTATGTCTGATCATTTATATCAATATATTGTCTAAATAGAATTCAGGAATGGTGTCTAGAAAATGGCTTCAAATTCTCCAGAGCTAAGACAAACTGTGTACACCCTTGCAGAAAGCATTTCCAGCACAAAGATCCAGTACTTTCATTAGATGGAACTGAGATCAAAGTAGTAAATGGTCTGTTTGACCACTGATCAAACGTTCTTATCACATATAAATTGATTGAAAGCTACGTGCACGAACGGTCTTGAATTGTTGAAGGTGAGTGGAAATTTGCTTACATGTCAAAGTAGATGAATTTCCTTTAGAACTTTGAAGAATTAAGATATCGCTGCAATGTATGACAAAATTGCGATGAAATCACTGGAATCCTGCATATAACTGTTTTCAACCCTCAGTACGTAGATTTCCATTTAAAGAAACCCTGCATTATTCCACCTCTTGGAATTCATATGAAACCGCACATTGTAGGTATTAAGGTATGTTTCTTAAACACAAACTCATATAGCAAACGTTTGGAATATGATCCAAAGAATAAAAGATAAAAGCTTCAAGTTCAGCGCTCATCAACGCAAATAAATTAGGCGAAACAATTGCCAAAAACTCTTCGTCAGAAAATTATGTACCTAAATTCAAAGTTTCCAAAAAAGATGAAAAGAAAAATGGAATTAAATAACCCCCTGTAACCGCGAAGGCTATAACGCTATGTTTACAACTGGGGAACCTCATGCTTCTTCCACGAAAGCTTACGATTCTGCTGCAGGCCCTGATAATATTTATTATCAAATTTTGAAACATCTACCCGAATCGTCTCTCGAAATCCTATTACGCATATTGAACAGACTTTGGATAACAGAACTTTCCACCGTCATGGCATAATGCCATAGTTATGCCAGTACCAAAGCCTGGCCGTAACCATACAGACCCTGATAATTATCGTCTGATTTCACTGACTTAATGCGTTTGCAAAACAATGGCACGCATGATAAGTGATCGTCTTGTTTGGTACCTGGAATCTGAAAAGAAACTTACTGATATTCACGGTGGTTTCTGTGAAAATAGAAGTACCATTGATCATTTTGTCAGATTAAATTCGTTTGCCGAGAATGCTTTCGCCAACAATGAACAGGTGGTTTTATCTTTTTTGATTTAGAAAAGGCCTATGATACTACATGGAAATGCGGGATTCTAAAACATCTTCAAAATATCGGAGTAAAGTACCGTTTACCCGTTTTTATTTCCGAATATTTTATTTCCGAATTTTTTAATGATAGATAATTCCAAATTGGCTTGCATACAATCATGTCTGACCATTTCGATCAGGATCAGGGTGTCCCGCCAGGGCAGTGTTTTGTCTACTACTGTTTCGTATCGAGATCAACAGCTTAGCTGCAACTTTGAATAATTCAATTGATGGATCACTCGTTGTGGACGCTTTCAACATATCGTGCAGTGCAAAAAGTATACACAATATTGAGAGAACATTACAACTTTATCTAAGAAGAAGTGAGAAATGGTGTCTAGAAAATGGCGTCACATTCTCCAGAGCTAAGACAAATTGTATACACTTTTTCAGAAAACATTTCCATCACAAAGATTCAGTACTTATATTAGATGGAACTGCACTCCAAGTGGTAAAAGAGGTCAAATTCTTAGGAATATTGTTTGACCACCGACTATCACTCAAACCGCATATAAATTGTTTGAAAGCCAAGTGCACGAAAGCTCACGATTTGTTGAAGGCAGTTGCCAGCTATCAGTGGAGAGATCAACAAACGCTTCTCCATTTATATCGATGAGTTGTTCGTTCTTAACTTGGTTATGGCTATATTGTTCACAACGGTGCAAGTCAAACTTGGCAAAGCTAGATCTCGTTCTGCATGAAGGACTACGATATTGTCTCGGTGCGTTCAGAACATCCTCTAAAGGAAGCCGTAAGTTGAAGCAGATGAATTTCCTTTAGAACTTCGAAGAATTAAACTATCACTGCAATATATCCTAAAATTGCGATCAAATCACTCAAATCCTGCATATAAGTGTGTTTTCAACCCTCAGTACGTGGATTTCTGTTTAAAGAAATCGTCCATTATTCCACCTCTTGGAATTGGTATGAAACCACACATTGTAGCAGCTGGTGTTAAGCTTGTCAAATTTTAACTAACAATGTCTATCCAATTCCGCCATGGCAGATAGCTAAACCACAAGTAGATATTGAACTGAGGAAATATAAAAAGGCAGACACGAGCCAGTTCGTGTATAATTTGGAGTATTGAGAGAAAAATACAGATCGCAACAGGCTATGTATACAACTGGTTCTAAATATGGTGGGTGAGTAGGATGTGCTACTATCTTTAGCTACAAACTTGAAACTTCGATATTCTCGACTACCAGGTAGAAGTTCGATATTCACTGCAGAAGTAAAAGCTCTATTATCGGCTTTGTGAGGGATTGGGTTCACTAACTGGAAAAATGTCCTATTCTCAGATTCACTCATGCATTCAAGCGGCTAAAAGTGGAACTTCAACTCATCCCACCATTTGGAATATACTGTAATTATATGACTCTAAATTTGATCAAGAGATTGAAATTGTTTTGTTGGTTGCCTAGTGACGTTGGTGTGAACGGTAATATTGAGGCTGATAAAATGGCTAAGGCACCCCTGGATAGTGAGGTTGATTCTGTTGAAATCACATACAATGATTACAGATCCTCTGTCTGAGTTTTAAAAAAAAATCAAAAGAAACATAGTTTAATGATGACTGCAAAGAAGCACGAACATTTAGGAAGAAAGCTGAAAGGTGTTTTCGCCGACATCCTAATCTGAAAATTGTATATGTGGTAAGAACGTTGAGTCCCGCTAAAGCTCCTAGAACCATGAAACAGAATAAACTTGATTCTCGGAAAGATTGTTTCTAAGATCAATATACATACTCCTATAACAAAAAAAATGGAATATGAGCAAAAGAATAAAAGGTAAAGGTCCACTGTTCATCATCTCGTGAAACTAACGATTCTGCTGCAGGCCCTAATAATATTCACTATCAACTTCTCAAATATTTACCCGAATCTTCTTTAGAAATCCTATTATGCATTTTTCACAGACTGGATAACAGAAGACTTTCACCGTCCTGGCTTAATGCCATTGTCATACCAGTACCAAAGCCTGGCCGTAACCATATAGACGTTGGTAATTGTCAGATTTCAATGACTAGCTTTGTTTCTAAAAATGAAAAACTTACTGCTATTCAAGCTGGTTTCCGTAAACATAGAGGTATCATTGACCATTTAGTCGGATTTGAGTCTTATGTCAAGAATGCTTTCGCCAAGGACGAACTTGTGGTTTCTATCTTTTTTTGGAAAAAAAATACTATGATACTGCATGAAAATACGGGATTGTAAACGATCTTCCATAATATGGAATTCAAGGGCCGTTTACCCGTTTATACAATTCGATAGACAATTCCAAGTTCGGTTGGGTACAACTATGTCTGATCATTTATATCAATATCAGGACAGTATTATATCTACTTCTCTGTTTAGTATCAATATCAACAGCTTAGCTGCATTTTTATATATCGATGTTGACCTGCTAGGGTCAGCCAGATATATATAGGATGGATTTAAAGTCTTGAACAGGAAGCGCCTTGTTAACTCTTGCATATAACAAAGTTCTTACGCCAAAAGAAATAGTTTTGAAGCTGTTTCTTCTCGATAACCTTATCTTTTGTCTTTTTAATTATTTTTATTGTTCTTTTACGTAAGAAAATATTGTAGATATGTCTTAATGTTTTTTTGAAGCGCTTAGTTGTTTTGAGGGTTTGCTAGTTTCTAGTTCAAATTATGTCTTCTGGTTGATTTTTTGTCTGTATGTCACAAATTTTTTGACATGAAATGGCTTGTTTGGTCAATATTAACGTATATCTGTTGTACATTGCATTTCAAATTACCCCTGGCTTTTCTCGTTTCTTTGTTTTACAAAATGTATGTTTGAAAGGGAATTTTGGCAAATGAATGTGAGTGTTCGTCTCCTTGAGGCCCTCTTCTCCAGCAATAAAACTAAGACAGTGGGTTCCTGCATAGAGCAAATTATGGCTAGCTTTCCAAGCCAGTTGTTTTGCTGACCCAGTTAAAATGCTCCAATGGTTGTCATCCAGACCTGAATGAACTTCCAACAACCTAATATACATGTATAAGTATGCCTCATCATCAGAATGAGCAGAGCTGCACAGGTTTTAACAGAAAATACCTTGACTGATGAAGTAAACTTCAAAATACTCAGAACAATATTGGCCATAAATTCCTTGGTCATTAATCCACAATATGGTAAAAAGTTAATTACCAACAGCTTGATGAATTATCATAACCGAATCCTGTAACCAGCCCTCTTCTATGAAGAACTTTGAATGTGAATCATGACAAAAAGTGGTATTGTGTGGTCAAACATGACAGCAAGGAATATATTTGTAAACATCGCAATCATATGACAAGGCTGTAGCCAGAGATCTTTATTCTGCCGTCATATGACAAAAGGGAGCAGGTAACAAAATGATCATTTCGATATTTTGATGGAAAATACATTTGAATAATGTCCTACAATACAATAGTCAAAGCTTGAAACGATTATAAAACTTAAATACAGGTCAGTTGTAGGTTTTCACTGGTATATGAAATAATATATATTTATTAGGATAAGTATCTCCCACGCCACTTTCGTCCATCTGTCGCTGTATTTCAAACTCAAGTTTAGTGATAAATGGCAAAAGGAAGTAAATACGTGGAATAGGCAAGGGTTCGTTTTCAGTATCATTTTGATTACTCTACACTGTTTTGTAATGCAGTATGCGCAGAGTTAACCCTATCTGACCGGGAGCATCTGGGTAGATCCCTTGGAGTGTGGGGCGACCATCTATATTTAATATTTGGATTTTGTAGACAAAGTCCTAATATATTGTTGGATATCATTGGGTCTGAATCTCGGACTAAATTAATGATCATGACAAAATTAATCATGTTTCACCAAGCTTTTCCCACCGTCAAACAAGCATTTCCCACCGTTTAATCACAATTCACTGCATTATCCATTAGAGATACCTAAATTTATACTAGCGAACTACGATAAACAACACAGATGAATTCATTTGGGTCCCAGTTTTCAACACTCAACTGGCGTTTGTATACAGGTTTATCCAGTTCGGATACATTTCACAAACATTCAGATAAAACAGCAATAATTTCTGATGTCTTAAATAGATAACTTAGTTTTCGCCTAACGACTGGAAAACTGACAAAATGTTTATCCATTTAAATGTGATGTAGCCAGGATGCACTCAACGACTTGATCGCAGCAGTTACAGTAGGCGGAAGATGATTGGCTCTTTTCGTCTGTGTCGGTCGCTGCCATTAGCCCAATGACTTGCTCCCTTTTGTCTCTGAAATCCAAGTGAATGTGATGCCTTGCTTCCTTTTGCCATTTCATCACAGCCCCAAAGGAAAGCGTATTCACCACAAGGTTATGCCAACATGTGTGACTTACTTAGCTCTGTTCAACCAGATATCTCATTTTTTTACCAAATGTCACTCGCTTCCTTTTGTCATATGACGGCAGTATTCATAAGCCATATTGACTCTCCGCACGCACAAGAGCCGCGGAGCACATTTGAAAGTGGGGGGACCAGCAGTTTAAATGTTGGACTGGTGCTGTCTAATATAGGACATATCATTGCGGTCCCAAAAAGTGTGTGGGGGTTGAGGGGGGCGGGACTGGAGCTCCCGCTGCACCGTACGTATGAAGTACTTCATTTGAAGTCCGTCAGAAAATTAAGAAATGAAAAATTTACCATGATGTGTATATCATCAGCCTCACAAATTCAAAGGCACCCCATAGCATAGTAGGAATTGCCTCGGCTTGTTATTTGTAACAAATGTGTGTTATGAGGAAGTATACATGGTTCATGGAGTAAAGAAACAGTTTAGCCCTCTGGAGCAAGCAAAACGGTCATGGTGGCCAGCCCCAACTGAAATGCCAACCTGGGTTTTCACACATAAGATATAGTAATCAGGGTTTCGGATTACCCCTTGATATATTAAACGTTGTACCCGGATTAGGACTAAAAAATAAAAATATATGTACTTTTTTTTCTTGTACTGATAATCATTTAAGTTCAGTTATGTCAATTAAGCATCATATTTTAGTAAAAGCTTACCTACTTGACCAGAATTCGTATTTTCGTTAATTTGAGTGCGTTCCCCTGACCTAAATCTTTTTGCCGCACTGAATAGAGGTTGCGCCAAAATTAGGGTAAGGCCACAATTAAAATATACTTCGTTTGCGGTAACCTGACGCAACAAAAGTGGTAGCGACTCGAAACTTTTTTAAATTCTTTTTTTTGAAGGATATCCGAAATGTTCAAAAACACGAGAATTGTGCATATTGATTTGCCAATAGATGTCACTGTCCCCAAAATCAGGAACTCTTCGAGTAACATTTTTATATGCTCACCGAAGACAAGGCCTTGTATATACGATGATGAGTTACTGGTGCTAATACTGTTATATGGAAATGGAATAGGTCTTTGGATTATGGACGCGGATATTCTCTAATGGACGACGGCTGGATTATGAATGACGGACTAGACGCTTGTAATTGTCCAACAGTCTGTCTATCCAGCCATGAACCCATTAACGTGTTGTCCGTGCGGTATCTGCAGTTCCAAAGTATGGATTGGTACCAAACTTTGGATATACATTAGCCGCAGGGCAAAGAGGAACCCTGTTCATATGCGGCCAGTAGGTCACAGGTCGTGTCTTGTGTGCTGTATTTTATAGGGTGTATGTATCGAGAACAAAGTTTTACTTCATCACGTTCCCTCGCATTTTTCTTGAATCGTGAAAAATGTTCCCATCTGAAATGAATCTATTTGACGGAAAACTAATACTAATTTGACATTTGTCGGTTTCAGCGTGGGCGTGTAATCACTTGTCTCTTGTTTCAAGGTCACCTAGTTACCAAGAGTTAAGCATCTTTTAGTTTATCATTGAAACTTCCTATTAATAAGGAATAAGATGTCTCAAATGTTACATTATCATAAGCACAAAATCTTAGACATTTCTCTGCATCGCTAGCTATCAATCGAGAGCAATGCCGTTAAACAACCTTGAAATTTGGATCAGTGTAATTCCAGATCTACAGGCATATATTGAAGCCCCTTTTTGATGAATTTTGGATTAATCTACAGCCCTGGTAGCCCAACTCTATGCGGACTTCTATGAGGAATAATTTTCATAAAATCTCACAAAGTTATGTTTTGAACATGCTCCCTTCAAGGATGTTATGTTGTTTGTCACCTTTTTGCTGAGAAAAGAATGTAATGTCATTAAACCAGCCATAATGGCAATTCACACTTAATGATGCAGAAGGGTCCTAAATCACTTATGTAATATTAGAAGCAAATTAACTGGAAGTTTGTACCATTAGATAAGACTAGCTAGACAGCACTGGCACGACTAGACTCTAGACCCTTCCACATCCTTACACATGTAAGATCGTAGATGAAATGCAAGAGCACAACGCGGGGGATCATGAGTGAGAGAGAGACATTTATGGTTTTATCAGTGATCATGGGTGTGATTAATTTTGTACGTTTCATAGGATTAGTCCTCATCTCTGACCAACCTTGGCAGAATATGAGTTTGTCATAGATATAAGATCGGTCATAATTTTTGGGAGTGGCAAGTCACATTCATGACCTCATATTTTCTCAGAATTGAGCAAAATAAAAGCCAGATCAGCAGCCATATATTTCATCCCCTTTGAACAAAGATGAAATTAAAACTGGAGAGACGCCCACGTTTCATTCCCTCGAGGATAAGCAAGAGATCATTCTACAGCATATCTCCCTTATAAGCTCGACTTTTCTATGAACAAGGCGAAGCATGCGTCCGTCCGTTGCTGTTATTTTCAACGGACCATTTGAGTAATAGTTATGTACCAGTACGAAGTACACAGACCTGGATGGAGGATCAGGACTGCCATTCAAATTTCAACATCAGCTCATCTTCAGTGATGCATCACTCGATTTTTGTTTTGAATCCTGCGATTATGAAACTTGGCAATTTTTTGCGAGCAATGTCAAATGTTATAAGAACGGTGGCTGGGTAGCCAATGCATTTCAGCGAGTCTAACTATAATATGCAGAAATCTAGTTCATTTGCTTGTGATTAGAGGACAATACTTTACTATTTAGGCTTGCCCAAAAACCGTGGTGAAGTTCAGATGTATACTGATGATCACATCCATAGCAAATATTAATCGTTTCTATGATTCCCAGACATCGACATATATAAACAGATCTCAGTGTTGGAGAAATTTGTAACTTTCTTGTGTGTTGTACATGTTTGTTTGAATCAATTGTATCAAAGAAAGGGGGGAGGGGTATTGATTGTACGCTCCACGTGGGCACCTGATTGGTTAATAAATTCTATTCTATTCTATTCTATTCTATAAAAAAAGTCGATAGGCTCTAGTTTATAGCATCATTGGTATCAATTTATTTAGTATCAATTTATGGTTCACTTTTTGTAGACGATTTCAACATATGGCGTAGTGAGAAAAGCATACACAATATTGAGAGAACTGTATAGCTTTGTCTGAATAGAGAGCAGGAATGGTGTCTATTATATCGCTTCAAATTCTCCAGAGATAAGACAAACTGTATACAACTTTGCGGAACGTATTTCCAGCACAAAGATACAGTACTTACATTAGATGTAACTGAGATCAAAGTAGTAAATGAGGTCAAATTCTTAGGATATTGTTTGACCACAGATCAACGTTCTTATCACAAATAAATTGCTTGAAAGCTACATGCACGAAAGCTCTTGAAGCTCCACCTCTTGGAGCTCCACCTCTTGGAATTCGTATGAAACCACACGTTGTAGCAGCTGGTATTAAGATTGGTAAAATTTTAACAGTTCTTAACATTTTCACCATGGCAGGTAGCCAGACCTGAAGCAGAATTTTACAGTGAAGAAATATTTGAAAAATGCGTTATGTCGTGTATACACAAGAATTTGGTCTATTGAGAGAAAATACAGATCGCATCAGGCTATTTTTCAGATGGTTCTAAAGATGGTGAGAGAGTAGCTTGGGCTACTATCTTTAGTTCCCAAACTAAAACCTGTCGACTTCCAGGTAAAAGTTAGATTTTCACTGCCGAAGCCAAAGATATATTGTTAGCTTTGGAAGGTATTGGGTCTATTATATAAGGAAAATGTCATATTCTCCGATTCAGTCATGCCTTCGAATGATTGAGACGTGTACTTCAACTCACCCTATCATTTTGAAAATTCTACAATTATATGAACGTAGATTTTATCAACAGATTCATGTTGTGCTTCGTTATGTGAGAAAGCGGTTTCAAACTTTACGAGATGCTGTGGAGAATAACAAACTGCACGAGTTCAAAGAAGCTATAGGCTATACTCATCTGAACAGCGGGAAACGTGTCGATCAAGCCGTGAACTCAAACATTTACTAAAGCAAGAGCCAGACCCTCACAGTGAAACACTCTTGTCGGCTGTGTAGAACACAAGACATTCTTTTTATCGAGCAGCTGCTTTAGAAGATATTTTTAGTCGGGTAAAAGAAGATAGTATTTTAGATTGAGAAATCGGTTTTTCGTATAACTAAGTTATTAACTTGAATACTTAGAATTTTGTTTGATAGTCGCTATATAGCCGAGATATCGCTGAACGCAACGTTAAACCTTAATTCTGTCTCTAATATCCGTCGTACAGATGTCTTGTTTTAGCATTTCCATTCTCGTAGCGGGTGGTTGGGTGGGCACTGGTTCCTGTTGCTTCAACGCATTTTGCTGAGGAGCAACAGGAACTTGATAATGTGATGTCTAGCACTGTAATAGCACTTGTCCTTATTGTACCGTGTAAACGTCCTGTCTTTGTCTTGTGTGCTGTCCTCCGTGTTTTATGTGGTGGATGCAGGGTTTCTGGTTCAATGCTGCTTGAAAGATTTCTTCTTTGAAGTTGCAGGAACGCATCTTGACTGGGTGTTGCTTGATTGGTTCGTCGCGATACGACTCAAACAATGGTGAAATCGACGTTAAATCCTATTCACTCATTCACCCATGCTCGTACCCGAGACGCGTAACATATTATGCAAACAATTGACTACAAATATCATCGACATAGCTCCGTCAGATCATAGGTCCGATGTCACGTCGTGTCGATTAGCCAAACCGATAGTCGTAGATCAAAGAATCAAAGCGACTGTATGCGAGTATAACTCGGCCGTCAGGGTTGACGTTCATTTCGTCCCGGGACGAATCACGGAACGAACAACGTCGTTGTGAGGGATAAAGTTCAAGGTCCCCCAACCGAAAATCGAACAGCCGGGTGTGTCTAATGTTGAACAATAAGTTTTAGAGAGCGTCTCCAAAACCATGCAGAAAATGGCGCAACATTTACTCAACAGGGCTAACACGAGTACAGATATGAAGTGGAAGGAAAATGGAGAACTGGTATACAAGAGGGAGGATATATTAAATACTACGAACATGTATGATCCATTTGCCGGATGAGATAATATATACGTGTAATTTAGTCTCGGGCTCTCGAGTTCGTGGATCTGATCAGGGATCTGGATGACCTGAAGGACAAACAGTTGCATCAGAAAGAGGATGATCAATTTCAACAAACATAATAAGCGAACAAAATTAAGCGTGGACAGCGATACTACGGTAAAATGAAGTCTGTGGTGGTGATGATGCGGGCGGATGCTGGCCGATGGTGGTGGATGGTGATGGGTGGTGGCGGGTGGTGATGGTGGTGGCGGGTGGTGATGGGTAGTGGTGGTGATGGCGGGTGGTGGGTGGTGGTGGTTGGTGGTGATGGCGGGGGTGGAGGGTAGTGGTGGAGGGTAGGTTTGCTGATCGCCTGTCTTAACACGGTGATGCCGTAACGCTATAACTTCTTCTTGACCTAGTCCCATAATGTCTTATCTCCATGATGCAAACAGTTGAAAGACAGATCAACATGTTCACAAGTTTATTCTTCCCAACATTTCCTCATATCCAACTGAGGGAGCCGCGTTGGGTACGTTAACAATTCTCGTAGGATCTTGTCCAATCAGAAACCACCGTTTCATGTTGTATCCGTCATAGTCGCTCTTGTTTGTTATTTGTATTCTCGGCTGTTGTCCAATCAAAAGCCTTTATTTGGGATATACTCATAATAAATACGGACGGGGTACTTATACTGGTAGATAAACCGGCTAAATAACATGAATATGATTACTTTGTACGTCTATTTCGACTTCGTTGAACCGCATATAGTGGGTGATGGTTTGGTACCCCTACTAAAGATCGTGAATAAAGACGGCACAAACATGGACCAATGTGGGTTCTGTTAATAACTGACTACACTCCCTGTTCTGTCAAGTTGAAACTGAAAAACTTACTGATATTCAAGCTGGTTCCCTTAAAAATAGATCTAACCTTGACCATTTAGTCAGACTTGATTCGCCAAGGATGAACATGTGGTTTTTCTTTTCAGGAAAAAATACTAGGATACTTCATGGAAATACTAAACAATCTTCCATAATATGGGATTTAAGGGCCGTTTACCCGTTTGTTTTTACACAATTCAATGGACAATTCCAAGTTCGGTTGGGTACAACTATATCTGATCATTTATATCAATATATTGTCTAAATAGAATTCAGGAATGGTGTCTAGAAAATGGCTTCAAATTCTCCAGAGCTAAGACAAACTGTGTACACCCTTGCAGAAAGCATTTCCAGCACAAAGATCCAGTACTTTCATTAGATGGAACTGAGATCAAAGTAGTAAATGGTCTGTTCGACCACTGATCAAACGTTCTTGTCACATATAAATTGATTGAAAGCTACGTGCACGAAAGGTCTTGAATTGTTGAAGGTAAGTGGAAATTTGCTTACATGTCAAAGTAGATGAACTTCCTTTAGAACTTGGAAGAATTAAGATAGCGCTGCAATGTATCACAAAATTGCGATGAAATCACTCGAATCCTGCATATAACTGTTTTCAACCCTCAGTACGTAGATTTCCATTTAAAGAAACCCTCCATTATTCCACCTCTTGGAATTCCTATGAAACCGCACATTGTAGGTATTAAGGTATGTTTCTTAAACACAAACTCATATAGCAAACGTTTGGAATATGATCCAAAGAATAAAAGATAAAAGCTTCAAGTTCAGCGCTCATCAACGCAAATAAATTAGGCGAAACCATTGCCAAAAACTCTTCGTCAGAAAATTATGTACCTAAATTCGAAGTTTCCAAAAAAGATAAGAGAAAAATGGAATTAAATAACCCCCTGTAACCGCGAAGGCTATAACGCTATGTTTACAACTGGGGAACCTCATGCTTCTTCCACGAAAGCTTACGATTCTGCTGCAGGCCCTGATAATATTCATTATCAAATTTTGAAACATCTACCCGAATCGTCTCTCGAAATTCTATTACGCATATTGAACAGACTTTGGATAACAGAACTTTCCACCGTCATGGCATAATGCCATAGTTATGCCAGTACCAAAGCCTGGCCGTAACCATACAGACTCTGATAATTATCGTCTGATTTCACTGACTTAATGCGTTTGCAAAACAATGGCACGCATGATAAGTGATCGTCTTGTTTGGTACCTGGAATCTGAAAAGAAACTTACTTATATTCACGGTGGTTTCTGTGAAAATAGAAGTACCATTGATCATTTTGTCAGATTAAATTCGTTTGCCGAGAATGCTTTCGCGAACAATGAACAGGTGGTTTTATCTTTTTTGATTTAGAAAAGGCTTATGATACTACATGGAAATGCGGGATTCTAAAACATCTTCAAACTATCGGAGTAAAGTACCGTTTACCCGTTTTTATTTCCGAATTTTTTAATGATAGATAATTTCAAATTGGCTTGCATACAACCATATCTGACCATTTCGATCAGGATCAGGGTGTCCCCCCAGGGCAGTGTTTTGTCTACTACTGTTTAGTATCGAGGTCAACAGCTTAGCTGCAGCTTTGAATAACTCAATTGATGGATCACTCGTTGTAGACGCTTTCAACATATCGTGCAGTGGAAAAAGTATACACCATATTGAGAGAACATTACAACTTTATCTAAAAAGATGTCAAAAATGGTGTCTAGAAAATGGCTTCACATTCTCCAGAGCTAAGACAAATTGTATACTCTTTTTCAGAAAACATTTCCAGCACAAAGATTCAGTACTTATATTAGATGGAACTGAAATCAAAGTGGTAAAAGAGGTCAAATTCTTAGGAATATTGTTTGACCACCGACTATCACTCAAACCGCATATAAATTGTTTGAAAGCCAAGTGCACGAAAGCTCACGATTTGTTGAAGGCAGTTGCCAGCTATCAGTGGAGAGATCAACAAACGCTTCTCCATTTATATCGATGAGGTGTTCGTTCTTAACTTGGTTATGGCTATATTGTTCACAACGGTGCAAGTCAAACTTGGCAAAGCTAGATCCCATTCTGCATGAAGGACTACGATATTGTCTCGGTGCGTTCAGAACATCCTCTAAAGGAAGCCGTAAGTTGAAGCACATGAATTTCCTTTAGAACTTCGAAGAATTAAACTATCACTGCAATATATCCTAAAATTGCGATCAAATCACTCAAATCCTGCATATAAGTGTGTTTTCAACCCTCAGTACGTGGATTTCTGTTTAAAGAACTCGTCCATTATTCCACCTCTTGGAATTGGTATGAAACCACACATTGTAGCAGCTGGTGTTAAGCTTGTCAAATTTTAACTAACAATGTCTATCCAATTCCGCCATGGCAGATAGCTAAACCACAAGTAGATATTGAACTGAGGAAATATAAAAAGGCAGACACGAGCCAGTTCGTGTATAATTTGGAGTATTGAGAGAAAAATACAGATCGCAACAGGCTATGTATACAACTGGTTCTAAATATGGTGGGTGAGTAGGATGTGCTACTATCTTTAGCTACAAACTTGAAACTTCTCGACTACCAGGTAGAAGTTCGATATTCACTGCAGAAGCAAAAGCTCTATTATCGGCTTTGTGAGGGATTGGGTTCACTAACTGGAAAAATGTCCTATTCTCAGATTCACTCATGCATTCAAGCGACTAAAAGTGGAACTTCAACTCATCCCACCATTTGGAATATCCTGTAATTATATGACTCTAAATTTGATCAAGAGATTGAAATTGTTTTGTTGGTTGCCTAGTGACGTTGGTGTGAACGGTAATATTGAGGCTGATAAAATGGCTAAGGCACCCCTGGATAGTGAGGTTGATTCTGTTGAAATCACATACAGTGATTACAGATCCTCTGTCTGGGTTTTAAAAAAAAAATCAAAAGAAACATGGTTTAATGATGACTGCAAAGAAGCACGAACATTTAGGAAGAAAGCTGAAAGGTGTTTCCGCCGACATCCTAATCTGAAAATTGTATATGTGGTAAGAACGTTGAGTCCCGCTAAAGCTCCTAGAACCATGAAACAGAATAAACTTGATTCTCGGAAAGATTGTTTCTAAGATCAATATACATACTCCTATAACAAAAAAATGGAATATGAGCAAAAGAATAAAAGGTAAAGGTCCACTGTTCACTCATCTCGTGAAACTAACGATTCTGCTGCAGGCCCTGATAATATTCACTATCAACTTCTCAAATATTTACCCGAATCTTCTTTAGAAATCCTATTATGCATATTTCACAGACTGGATAACAGAAGACTTTCACCGTCATGGCATAATGCCATTGTCATACCAGTACCAAAGCCTGGCCGTAACCATATAGACGTTGGTAATTGTCAGATTTCAATGACTAGCTTTGTTTCTAAAACTGAAAAACTTACTGCTATTCAAGCTGGTTTCCGTAAACATAGAGGTATCATTGACCATTTAGTCGGATTTGAGTCTTATGTCAAGAATGCTTTCGCCAAGGATGAACTTGTGGTTTCTATCTTTTTTTGGAAAAAAAATACTATGATACTGCATGAAAATACGGGATTGTAAACGATCTTCCATAATATGGAATTCAAGGGCCGTTTACCCGTTTATACAATTCGATAGACAATTCCAAGTTCGGTTGGGTACAGCTATGTCTGATCATTTATATCAATATCAGGACAGTATTATATCTACTTCTCTGTTTAGTATCAATATCAACAGCTTAGCTGCATTTTTATATATCGATGTTGACCTGCTAGGGTCAGCCAGATATATATAGGATGGATTTAAAGTCTTGAACAGGAAGCGCCTTGTTAACTCTTGCATATAACAAAGTTCTTACGCCAAAAGAAATAGTTTTGAAGCTGTTTCTTCTCGATAACCTTATCTTTTGTCTTTTTAATTATGTTTATTGTTCTTTTACGTAAGAAAATATTGTAGATATGTCTTAATGTTTTTTTGAAGCGCTTAGTTGTTTTGAGGGTTTGCTAGTTTCTAGTTCAAATTATGTCTTCTGGTTGATTTTTTGTCTGTATGTCACAAATTTTTTGACATGAAATGGCTTGCTTGGCCAATATTAACGTATATCTGTTGTACATTGCATTTCAAATTACCCCTGGCTTTTCTCGTTTCTTTGTTTTACAAAATGTATGTTTGAAAGGGAATTTTGGCAAATGAATGTGAGTGTTCGTCTCCTTGAGGCCCTCTTCTCCAGCAATGAAACTAAGCCAGTGGGTTCCTGCATAGAGCAAATTATGGTTAGCTTTCCAGGCCAGTTGTTTTGCTGACCCAGTTTAAATGCTCCAATGGTTGTCATCCAGACCTGAATGAACTTCCAACAACCTAATATACATGTATAAGTATGCCTCATCATCAGAATGAGCAGAGCTGCACAGGTTTTAACAGAAAATACCTTGACTGATGAAGTAAACTTCAAAATACTCAGAACAATATTGGCCATAAATTCCTTCGTCATTAATCCACAATATGGTAAAGAGTTAATTACCAACAGCTTGATGAATTATCATAACCGAATCCTGTAACCAGCCCTCTTCTATGAAGAACTTTGAATGTGAATCATGACAAAAAGTGGTATTGTGTGGTCAAACATGACAGCAAGGAATATATTTGTAAACATCGCAATCATATGACAAGGCTGTAGCCAGAGATCTTTATTCTGCCGCATATGACAAAAGGGAGCAGGTAACAAAATGATCATTTCGATATTTTGATGGAAAATACATTTGAATAATGTCCTACAATACAATAGTCAAAGCTTGAAACGATTATAAAACTTAAATACAGGTCAGTTGTAGGTTTTCACTGGTATATGAAATAATATATATTTATTAGGATAAGTATCTCCCACGCCACTTGCGTCCATCTGTCGCTGTATTTCAAACTCAAGTTTAGTGATAAATGGCAAAAGGAAGTAAATACATGGAATAGGCAAGGGTTCGTTTTCAGTATCATTTTGATTACCCCTATCTGACCGGGAGCATCTGGGTAGATCCCTTGGAGTGTGGGGCGACCATCTATATTTAATATTTGGATTTTGTAGACAAAGTCCTAATATATTGTTGGATATCATTGGGTCTGAATCTCGGACTAAATTTATGATCATGATCATGTTTCACCAAGCTTTTCCCACCGTCAAACAAGCATTTCCCACCGTTTAATCACAATTCACTGCATTATCCATTAGATACCTAAATTTATACTAGCGAACTACGATAAACAACACAGATGAATTCATTTGGGTCCCAGTTTTCAACACTCAACTGGCGTTTGTATACAGGTTTATCCAGTTCGGATACATTTCACAAACATTCAGATAAAACAGCAATAATTTCTGATGTCTTAAATAGATAACTTAGTTTTCGCCTAACGACTGGAAAACTGACGAAAATGTTTATCCATTTCAATGTGATGTAGCCAGGATGCACTCAACGACTTGATCGCAGCAGTTACAGTAGGCGGAAGATGATTGGCTCTTTTCGTCTGTGTCGGTCGCTGCCATTAGCCCAATGACTTGCTCCCTTTTGTCTCTGAAATCCAAGTGAATGTGATGCCTTGCTTCCTTTTGCCATTTCATCACAGCCCCAAAGGAAAGCGTATTCACCACAAGGTTATGCCAACATGTGTGACTTACTTAGCTCTGTTCAACCAGATAGATATCTCATTTTTTTACCAAATGTCACTCGCTTCCTTTTGTCATATGACGGCAGTATTCATAAGCCATATTGACTCTCCGCACGCACAAGAGCCGCGGAGCACATTTGAAAGTGGGGGGACCAGCAGTTTAAATGTTGGACTGGTGCTGTCTAATATAGGACATATCATTGCGGTCCCAAAAAGTGTGTGGGGGTTGAGGGGGGGGGGGGGACTGGAGCTCCCGCTGCACCGTACGTATGAAGTACTTCATTTGAAGTCCGTCAGAAAATTAAGAAATGAAAAATTTACCATGATGTGTATATCATCAGCCTCACAAATTCAAAGGCACCCCATAGCATAGTAGGAATTGCCTCGGCTTGTTATTTTTAACAAATATGTGTTATGTGGAAGTATACATGGTTCATGGAGTAAAGAAACAGTTTAGCCCTCTGGAGCAAGCAAAACGGTCATGGTGGCCAGCCCCAACTGAAATGCCAACCTGGGTTTTCACACATAAGATATAGTAATCAGGGTTTCGGATTACCCCTTGATATATTAAACGTTGTACCCGGATTAGGACTAAAAAATAAAAATATATGTACTTTTTGTTCTTGTACTGATAATCATTTAAGTTCAGTTATGTCAATTAAGCATCATATTTTAGTAAAAGCTTACCTACTTGACCAGAATTCGTATTTTCGTTAATTTGAGTGCGTTCCCCTGACCTAAATCTTTTTGCCGCACTGAATAGAGGTTGTGCCCAAATTAGGGTAAGGCCACAATTAAAATATACTTCGTTTGCGGTAACCTGACGCAACAAAAGTGGTAGCGACTCGAAACTTTTTTAAATTCTTTTTTTTGAAGGATATCCGAAATGTTCAAAAACACGAGAATTGTGCATATTGATTTGCCAATAGATCAGGAACTCTTCGAGTAACATTTTTATATGCTCACCGAAGACAAGGCCTTGTATATACGATGATGAGTTTTGTCCAACAGTCTGTCTATCCAGCCATGAACCCATTAACGTGTTGTCCGTGCGGTATCTGCAGTTCCAAAGTATGGATTGGTACCAAACTTTGGATATACATTACCCGCAGGGCAAAGAGGAACCCTGTTCATTTGCGGCCAGTAGGTCACAGGTCAAGTGTCTTGTGTGCTGTATTTTATAGGGTGTATGTATCGAGAACAAAGTTTTACTTCATCACGTTCCCTCGCATTTTTCTTGAATCGTGAAAAATGTTCCCATCTGAAATGAATCTATTTGATGGAAAACTAATACTAATTTGACATTTGTCGGTTTCAGCGTGGGCGTGTAACCACTTGTCTCTTGTTTCAAGGTCACCTAGTTACCAAGAGTTAAGCATCTTTTAGTTTATCATTGAAACTTCGTATTAATAAGGAATAAGATGTCTCAAATGTTACATTATCATAAGCACAAAATTTCTCTGCATCGCTAGCTATCAATCGAGAGCAATGCCGTTAAACAACCTTGAAATTTGGATCAGTGTAATTCCAGATCTACAGGCATATATTGAAGCCCCTTTTTGATGAATTTTGGCTTAATCTACAGCCCTGGTAGCCCAACTCTATGCGGACTTCTATGAGGAATAATTTTCATAAAATCTCACAAAGTTATGTTTTGAACATGCTCCCTTCAAGGATGTTATGTTGTTTGTTACCTTTTTGCTGAGAAAAGAATGTAATGTCATTAAACCAGCCATAATGGCAATTCACACTTAAGTGATTTAGGACCCTTCTGCATCATTATGTAATATTAGAAGCAAATTAACTGGAAGTTTGTACCATTAGATAAGACTAGCTAGACAGCACTGGCACGACTAGACTCTAGACCCTTCCACATCCTTACACATGTAAGATCGTAGATGAAATGCAAGAGCACAACGCGGGGGATCATGAGTGAGAAAAAGACATTTATGGTTTTATCAGTGATCATGGGTGTGATTAATTTTCTACGTTTCATAGGATTAGTCCTCATCTCTGACCAACCTTGGCAGAATATGAGTTTGTCAGAGATATAAGATCGGTCATAATTTTTGGGAGTGGCAAGTCACATTCATGACCTCATAGTTTCTCAGAATTGAGCAAAATAAAAGCCAGATCAGCAGCCATATATTTCATCCCCTTTGAACAAAGATGAAATTAAAACTAGAGAGACGCCCACGTTTCATTCCCTCGAGGATAAGCAAGAGATCATTCTACAGCATATCTCCCTTATAAGCTCGACTTTTCTATGAACAAGGCGAAGCATGCGTCCGTCCGTTGCTGTTATTTTCAACGGACCATTTGAGTAATAGTTATGTACCAGTACGAAGTACACAGACCTGGATGGAGGATCAGGACTGCCATTCAAATTTCAACATCATCTTCAGTGATGCATCACTCGATTTTTGTTTTGAATCCTGCGATTATGAAACTTGGCAATTTTTTGCGAGCAATGTCAAATGTTATAAGAACGGTGGCTGGGTAGCCAATGCATTTCAGCGAGTCTAACTATAATATGCAGAAATCTAGTTCATTTGCTTGTGATAATATTTTGATAAGAGGACAATACTTTACTATTTAGGTTTGCCCAAAAACCGTGGTGAAGTTCAGATGTATACTGATGATCACATGCATAGCAAATATTAATCGTTTCTATGATTCCCAGACATCGACATATAAAAAAAGTCGATAGGCTCTAGTCTATAGCATCATTAGTATCAATTTATTTAGTATCAATACATGGTTCACTCTTTGTAGACGATTTCAACATATGGCGTAGTGAGAAACGCATACACAATATTGAGAGAACTGTATAGCTTTGTCTAAATAGAGAGCAGGAATGGTGTCTATTAGATGGCTTGAAATTCTCCAGAGATAAGACAAACTGTATACAACTTTGCAGAACGTATTTCCAGCACAAAGATACAGTACTTACATTAGATGGAACTGAGATCAAAGTAGTAAATGAGAGACACGAGTTACCTCGTGTATACACAAGAATTTGGTCTATTGAGAGAAAATACAGATCGCATCAGGCTATTTTTCAGATGGTTCTAAAGATGGTGAGAGAGTAGCTTGGGCTACTATCTTTAGTTCCCAA